>PVJI01013850.1:0-46393 GCA_004026765.1 Micronycteris hirsuta
AATAAATTTTGCCAATGACTAGAATGAGCCTGGCCATAGATTCTGCCCCTGAGTTTCCAGGTAAGAGCCCAAGCCAACTGGCAACCTGAATTTGGCCTTTTGAGACCCTAAACAGAGAACCTAGCCTACAGAACTGTGACATAATAAATGAGTGTTTGTGCTGAAGCACCTGAACACTTCCTTCAAATGAAATATTTGTGTCACTGCAGGGTTCCTTTGGTCAAATCTGGGGCAGGATTCCACTGCACCTTCCTGCCATACAGCCACTAAAAGCACTTGCACAGGTTCAGGTGTAGATGTCCCACCGGAGAACTCCACTGTCCCTCCCAACACTTACTGTAACACAAGGCACTTACTGTATTTTTTGGACCATAAAACACACCTAGGTTTTAGAGGAGGAAAATAGGAAAAAAAAAAAATTGAAGCAAAAAATGTGGTAAAATATTTAATAACATAAATAACATAATATTTCACCAATGTGAGCTAGGTAAGCTACAGTTGGAGTATAAGATGCACCCCCATTTTCCTCCCAAATTTGGGGAAAAAATTGCGTCTTATAGTCCAAAAAATACGGTATGTGCTGCATTTTTGTGTCCATCGTTGCCACTGAACTCAGGAAAGAAATGTTTCTTCTTCATTTTTGTTCCCCCAGAGCAAAACACAGCATTGGCACAAGGTATGCACTTGATAAATATTTTTGAATGAATGCTAAATGTGTTTGACAACTAGTGTCTCCAGAGGACAGTACTGGATATGGGTAGGGGCCGGGCAAGGGGCTAGGAGCATGGCAGGCTACAAGATAAGGGAAAGAAACAATTTGCAAGGACAAAAGAATGTAGAGGTTAATCCTTGTATAGTTACTGTTGGTTTAGAAAATTTCTTTGATAGATCTCTTTCACCCCCACCACCAGCAGTATAAGTTTTGGGAAGTAGGCTGATCATTGCATAAGTAGCTTGTGAAATATCACTTAGTAGCTTACATTCCGAACAAGTTGAATAAATATGTTTGTGTGTAGTTTACCCCCCAAGGTGCTTCTCCTGGCTCCCCTGCAGTTGGACTCAGAATTGGTGTTTAGTAAGTGTGTGGCAACTGACTCCCTCTGGGAATGGAATGCCCGTGGCTGACACTGGAGGACAGACAGGGTGCGGCCTGAAAGAGCGTGGTCACTTCAGACAGTTGGGGGCCTCACGGTAACTCCAAGAGCCTGAAGGTGGCTTGTGAGGCTCTGGCAGTATACCTGCCGCTGGTTGTGCCCCAAAGGCGAGCCAGAGGCATGAGATCTGAAGATGTCACCTAGAAAAGCAAGTCCCAGGGAGTAAAAGCAAGTGGAAGAGACCATAGAGGAATTAAAACACAAAACACTTTTTTTTTTTTTTTTTTTTGTGAAGACTGATTCTGTCTTGAAAACCAATTAAATGAG
Source organism: Micronycteris hirsuta (assembly GCA_004026765.1). Taxonomy (NCBI): domain Eukaryota; kingdom Metazoa; phylum Chordata; class Mammalia; order Chiroptera; family Phyllostomidae; genus Micronycteris; species Micronycteris hirsuta. The sequence continues at coordinate 1,422 of PVJI01013850.1, forward strand.
TGTTAGTCCGTTCTCTGTTCCCAGCCAGCACAGTACTGCAGTTGCTATTTTGGTCACTGTAATTGGGAGTAAAAATAATCTCTGCCGTGCCTGAGAAACAGCCACCAGCTACTCTATTTTAATGATGTAGAAAAACATGAGGTGAATGTAAAACTAGTCTTCTAGGGATGGCAACTGGCTGTATCCTGTTTCACTGTGGTTCCATGCACTTTGCGATTTCTCATGAGTAAAGAAGATCACTACATGTTTTCAGGGATTTTGGTGCCTCCAGTACTGGGGCAGAGAACAGCACCCCATTATCAGGAGTGCGTTTTATGACTTTAATTCAGGTTGTGAATTTGGGTCAGCCATTTTGTTGTTCAAGTTCTCAATTTCTTGCCCTAAGAAAGCAGAACAAGTCAAAGGGGAGATGAGAAGTGGAGAAAGTTGAAAGTGATTGCATTTTTAACCATCTTCTGGACTTTTCTTATTTGATCACTTGATGGTTTTGTTTACTTCCCATGAACTCTAAATTTTATTGGTGAGTTTGGCTAGAAATCAGTCCTTTGTAGAAGAGCAGATCCGGATTTTGTGTAGCTTGAGCCTTGAACAGTGTTGGAGAGCCTCTTTAAGAAAAGGAATACAAAAGTGTGTATTTGGCAAATTTTACAAAAAGATATGACTATGTGAACACTGCCCCTCCCAGAGCCCCTGGAAAGATCCCGAATCTTCAGCTTCACTGCTTTCAGGTAAACTCACTTCTGCACCTACAGAACTGGGAGCTACCTTGCTTCTCTGAGAAGAAGGGAGGTGGCAGGAACCACACATTGTGCTCGTTAAAAGGAATATACAATTAATCCTGATATTTTACAGATGATGAGGAAATGAAGGCTTGGGGAGGATAAGCAGTGCCCAATGTCACACATATAACCAGCACTCGAATCTGCTTCTCTTAGCTCCTTTTTTTTCAGACTAGTATTTCTGTGCTAGTTCTCAAAACACTTTGTAAAACCAGAGAAAACAATACGGTGAATATGATGCAGTCTGTTTTACCTTATAGAAGGAGCTAGACAGCGTGTAGGGGGTGGGTGTAACCAGGTGACTCCACAGCCACCAGGGTCTGAGAGGGAGGATGGGGTTTGATACCGTCCACCTCTTTCCCTGAGTCCTGTTTTCAGAAACTTACACGGTGTGGCACCTTTTTCCTTTTTCTTTCTTTGATTTAAGTACAAAAGTACATTTGTATCTAAATAAATGTTGTCCTCTTGTCCCTTTCAAAGTAGGTTCTTTTTCCAAATTGCTGCCACTGCCGAAGCCGATTTTAGAAACTCCCTTTGGACTAACGTTTTGTCAGTTCTGGTCAACTGAGAAAATACCTCAGGCCATTTTCCTGTCTTCCTCTCTCCTTCCTCTTTTTCCTCCTTACATTTGTATTTTTGAATTAAAATAAATATGTATTATTTAGTTTATCGACCAGGGTTGGTGCTCAATGAGTTTTAGATGTTTCTACAAATTAAGGTCATTACTTTTTAAGGTTTGGTATTATAAAAATAAAAATAAATTGATATGGATTCTGAAAAGAACTATAGTTTTCACCAAAATTCTAAGGGAGGAGGTAAAATAATTAGTCATAATTTAAAGCCAAGTTAGGGAGAATGGCTACTTTGCATTAAAAGGCCCTATGCAAGGTGAAAAGATGTGAATGGGCGGAGTGACAGGCATTGTGCCGGCTGGTTTCATCTACATTATCACCATTACTGCTCCAACCTTATGACACCATCTCAATGTGCCTATGTTACAATTAGGGAAAACTGTCCTCTGAACATAGTCCTGTAAGAGAGCATTTAGAGTCCTGTTTTTCATATTAAAAAAAAGACTTGTCCTGGTCTAAATAGTGTAGTGACAAAACCAGTACTATGTTGATAAGTCAGGTCCATATACTATAGTAATTCTTCACATCTCTAGATCTTAATTACTGTTATATCAGAATTTTCAAAGTCGCTGTGCAAACATGGATATTGCAAATGATTTGTAATTCCAGGTCACAGATGGAATAGTGAAGGCACAGCTAGGTTATGACTTGTGTGCTTGACGGACACAGTCCTGCACGTGTCTGAGGCCCAGTTTACTATTCGGTGTGCAAGTACACCATGGGGATGATGACGATGAACATTCCACAGAAGGGACCTGGTGAAGCAGCCCAAAAGGTTGCTTTTTAAACTGTAATTGCAGCTGCTGGAGGGGGGTATTGTGATACATGAAAAATACCTATAGAGTGACTGACATCTATAAATGGAGAAATTGGAGGTCTTTTAGGAACTACACAGGACATAAATTGACCTTTCCTTGCCAAAAGGTAAGGGAGGCCTTAAAACTTTCTCCTTTCATCATGAGACATTTTAGAGCAGTCATTCCATGGACTCATAGGAGAGATGTATTTACAGCATTTGTGTTGATAATAGTAACTCTTACGGAGTAATTACTGTGTGCCATGCTGAGTGCTTTACATAGTTTATTTCATTATATAATTGGAATCTATAAAGTAGCAAATAAAAACAAATGTGGTTAGAACCAAGGAAATAGTGTGGTTAGAACCAAGGAAGTAGCAAATAAATATAGACATGGTTAGAGCTAAGAAAATAAAGATTCCGCGCCTTAAAAAATCAACCTGTGAGTAATTGCAAAAAGGCTAGGAATTCTCCCCAATTTGTAGGTAAATCTTGATACCATTTAATGACATTTAGTGCAGTTTGTAGGTGAAGATGGAGTGCAGCAAGTACCAGCAGAAACCTCCTAAATAGGTTAAAAAGAACAAGAATTAGGGCAGAGAACTCAATCTTGGCCACATCTCTTCGTGGGGACGTAATGGTACTTAAGCAGAGATACTGCTAGTCAAATGAGTTTCTGGTTGAAGGTTATTTAGTGTAGATTCGGACTTAAGTTCATATGATAAAAACTGTACTTTATTTTATAATTCTGTGTTCTTTCATGTTTTTTAAAAATGAAGTCCCACCTTAAAAGAAATTTGAATATCGCTAGCTACTGAATGCAGCCGTTGACAAGGGTTCAGCTTCTCCACGAGGTACTTGCATTTTAATAGAAGAGTCTTAAAGTCTGAAATATTTCCAAGACCCAAAGGAATTAGATGCTAGAGGTAGAACTGTAGGGACCTGGTGGAGATGTTTGGGGTAGGTAGAGGAGTGACTATTCTTCCTATTTTATGCCTAATTCTGTGGAGTGATTATTTTCTGTATGAGATGCTGAATGACTTATTAGAGATATGTAACTTACAGTTTATGAAAAGAAATAAAATTGGTTATCTTCTAGAAACTGAATTAGTACTTCAAAATAGTTTTCTTTCTGACCCTAGAATCTGTTGTTTCTGCTTTCAAAATATGGTTTCTTCCTTCCTTAGATAATAGTGGCCCAATTTTCCATTCTTTTTCCACTCTCCCCACTGTTCCAGAAGTGTTCGTCTGACCGGGCCCAGAGTCAGATAGCTCCTTCCTTTCCCAGAGTGATTGATGGATCTGGGATAGACATGTGACTCTAAGGAGCCTATGGGAGTCTGACCTGAGATTTTTGCAGAAGCATTTTGGAAAGATGAATGTTTTTTTCTGTGATGGTTGTTAAGCTGAGAGGATGTAACCCTGAAGCTACTAGTGTAACAGGGTGCAGCCAAGGCAGGGGGGCCAAATAGAGATTTGTAATGGGGTCCAGAACTCAGGGTGCCCAGGAAATATTAGAAAAAATGTATATAGCATGTCCTCACTCCCACAAGTCTGAGCTAGGGGATGGGACACATGGAGCAGGGCCATTGAGAGCTGTTTTGAATAGCAACGGTTTTGCAGATAACCTCTAGAACAGTCATTTAATAGATCTATAATCTTTAACTGGGTTCATAGATATGTTAAACAGCTATGGCCGCGCTTTGAGCCAGGGGGGTGGGAGTGATTTCAACCCCTCCTGTAACCTTGAGGCAACTCCCCCTGGTTACAGAGCCTGCGTAAGAGCTTGAAGATGATTGGCTCCACACCACAGGGCCACACCTGCCCGGACTTACAATAGCAGCCCAGTAAAGCTGGAAAATACAGGAATGCTGGCAGCTGTGGCCAATTGTGGGAGGAGTTGGAAATGGTGCAGCAGAGGAAGGTTGGCACTAGGATTTAAACCCAGGCGCGGCAGCCATGTGGTGTCTTTTTGGGACTACACATCTTTTTGGGGCCACACGACTTGGGCAGAGAAGAACCACAGACTTCTATTTCTTTTTCTGAGATATGGTACCCCAGACTGGGCAGAGGGGGAAGGAAGGACTGTGCATTTGTGGGTATTCTAAGGGACTTCGGGATCTCAATGAAGGCATTAAGTCATTACTCTTAAGTTTGTGTAACTCTCTAAATAAATAATCCCCTTTCTTTTCGCCAGTCTCTGGCATTGAGAGACATCTTTCCCTGGCGGCGGGCAAGGTGAACCTGGTACGGGGTGGAGGACTCCCAGAGCACAAGGGTGGGTCCATTCGGTAATAGTATATCATTCACTTCCCCCCCACCCCCCCACCCCCTGAGTCTGTTCTGTAACACTAGGGCTCATCTATATTACTAGAGAGAAACAGTCTGTCCGAGTAGGAGGCCAACACAAAGGAAAGCAGACCAGGGAAGGGAAGAGGAACAGATTCCTGAGGTAATGTGTGGGAATCTTGATTCAGATGAACCATACTAATCTCCCAGACTTTTCAGTTATATGAGCCAGGAAAGCTTCCTTTTTTATTTAAGCCAGTTCAGTTTCCATATTTATTATGGTAACTAGAACACTCTTGATTAAAATTCTCTCTCAAGATGTAATCCCTTAAATCAATCAACTATCTTTTGACCCAAGTGTTGACTTCAGCATCCTTTTCCTACTTTTCAATGCTATTTAATTTATCTTTGGACTCTTCTCTCTTGTTTCTTATTAAAAAAGAAATATAACCAGTGAGTAATTGAGTCACATTGATGACTTAGTTTCATGTAGCCTACATAGTTTATCTTTGGTGATGTAGTCAAATTCAGAATACATTAAAACATTGAACATATTGAAAATAGTCTCTGTGATTAGGATGTAGCTTCAACTTTGTGACTAAAAAACCTTGCTTCATTTTACACAAGCCTGCTAACCAGTGGAAACCTCTTTCTTGCTCAGCAGTTTCTTAACTATCAGGAAATTTTCCTGGTTGGGAGTTAGGGCAACAGCATCAACTCAACTTTCCCAATTTAAAAGTGTCCTTTGTCAAATGAGCAATTGGCCTCTTTTCTACCATATCCCAAACTCTGGCCTAATGAAACACAAATTAAACAGTAAAATGGTATCTCACAGGTACTTAAAACTGGGTCTCAACCCCAACTCTGCATATACTTACTGTCAGACTGTTGGAGCTTATCAAAATCTTTGTGACTCAGTACCATCATCTAAGAAACAAGAATAATAAGCTAAAATAAAATATAATACAATAATATACAAAATAATAGGGCTTGTATAAGGTTAAAAGATCTGAGCTATAAAACACTGAACATGATGGGTGACACAGAGAAAGCGTGCCAGGTGGCCGTTTAGATATACAGTTGTGATCACATCTCGAATTCACTATGCACTCAAAATTAGACACCTTATATGAGACCTATGTTTTAGCATCTCAGAGTGGGGAAATCAAGTTTCAAGTTGACTGGTCTTTTAAGAATAATAAACGTGGAAAAATGCAATAAAGAACTAACTTGGGTAAATTATTTGCTGTCTTGATTGATAAGGAATTATACCTAGAAGTGTTAATAAATGAAACTATAAATGACCCTCAGAAATATAGTTGTAAACTTTTGACCTCTGCCACCATTTCTGTTGAAATGACTCACTGAATGCTCTTAATTGTTGCACGGCACGTGTCTATTAACTTTTCTATTGTACTGAAGTTAAAATTTAAAAGGTATTATCAAAACTATTTTTATCTTACTTACCTATATCAGAAAAATGATTTTCAAAACCAGTACTATCTTGTGACATTTCTGAACATAGGTCACCAGAAATCTAATTAACTTGGCAACTACAGTAACATTTCTCATACTTTATTCTGAAAGGACAAAAAATGACTTCAGGATGGTGCTGGCATACCATTCCAAACCTTACCTGTAGTTACATGATCAAAGACTGTAAGAATTCGAATGTTATGTCATATGGACTCAAATTTTCTTCCATCTGGGTGATGGGTTGGTAATGTGAAGGGAACTTGGCCTCCAAACCATGAAGTTATTGCTTCTGATGAACTTTTAAGTAGGTATGTGAGAATAAAGATACTTTAGGAAAAGGATGATTATGGTTCATTAACAGCAAAAGAGGTAAGCTAAAACCACTTGCTAGTTGTGACTGTAGTTATTTTATGGACTACTGAACTAATTGCCTACATTGCTGAGTAACTTTCTTCAAATCAAAAATACTACAACAGGGAACGGACTATTTACAAATCGTGTTTCTTATACAGCTGGGTAGAATTCAGGGTCATTCATTTATGTTCAGCATTTCCAAAGGTTAACAATGTGAATCATGCAACTGAAACCAGTCTCACATGTCTTCAGAATGTCACCACATCAAACACCCAGCTGGCGTCAGGGAAGGAGGCCTGATGTCATTGTATGTTTGGTCTATATGTTTTCTTAACCCAACAGCTAGCTTTCTTGAGAAACTTGGTAGATTTGAGTGGAATGTCTCTGTGGATTACGTGGAGATTTTTCAGGATACTTCTCTCATCTTATTAATGCCAGTGAGACCCATATAGAAAATGACCATTGGGAAAATAAATTCTGAATTATAAAGACAGAAGAACAAAGAAAAAAATTTTGCTGAGCGGGACAATATAGAGATCATATGGAGGATTCTGAGCTAGAAAGCAATTAGAAGTTACATTAACCAAATGAAATGCCATTTTAGCTCCTATCACAATTATACAGCATAGTTCCTGTGTTAAATTTTCAGCAGCCAGCTTTACAAGCTACAACCTGCTTATGACCCAGATTTGGCACCTTACGTCAGACGTGCTATTTATATGTGGTACTTTTCCTTCAAGGAGCCTTAAACTTTTAATTTCCCAATAAGTAAAACCTTGATAATGCATTGTGATGGCTAACCCTTTTCATCTTCAAGAGTTTATAGCTTAACTTAAGGTGAGTGATTAAAAATAGAAAAACTAAAGACAGGTGTTATTTAGATCAGTGTTTTTTACTGAGTTTTCTAAGGCATGCATTGGGCTTTCTTGAAAGCCAGCGTTCTCACAGGGTCTGCCCTACTACCTCTGGACTTTATCAGACTATGGTTTCTACATGTTTCCCACATTTAGGACTTATGGGTTTGATGATGAAGAATCTTCTGCCAAACTTGTAAGTTTTCTGAGAGGAGGGCCTGGCTCGTATTTAACATCATAGCTCTAGTACCTAGTATGAGCTGAATGCTTGTGTCCCTCAAAATCATGTATTGAAACCTAACACCCAATGTAATGGTATTTGGAGGAGGAGCATTAGGAAGTTCTTAGCTCTTGAAGGCAGAGCCCTCATAAATGTAACTAGTGTCCTTAAGAGAGACCTCAGAGAGCTCTATTGCCCTCTTTGCCATGGGAGGATAGAGCCAGGAGAGACACAGCAGAAGACAGCCATCTGTGAATCTGAAGGTGGGTTCTCACCGGACTCCCAATCTGCTGGCTCTTGATCTTGGACTTTCCAGCCTTCAGAACTGAGAAATAAAATTTTGTGGTTTGTAACCCCTCCAGTCTATGATATTCTTTTAGAGGAGCCGAATGGACTAAGCGAATGCCCAATGAATAGTGGGCATTTAATTATTTTGATTGAACAAATGAACAAATTTAGATTTGCCAATGTAAATTAAATCACTTGAGAAGACTCAGTATTTATTTATTCCATTGGCTGATTAGCAAATAGGATATTTGGGAAATAAATTGGTCACATTGCTTCTACCTTCTAAATGATCATATTATTTCCACAAATCATAATCTAGGAATGGACATCATATAAAATAGAAGTAAATTATGTTTTAAAAAATAAAATAATGCATCAAACAGCAAAGTGACTTGGGTGGTTTGCTGGCAAAGAACGTGATTCTGATCTTTAGTTTCCTTCCAGTGAACTGAACTAACTTGCCTCAGTGGACACGGGTTATGCCTGACTCCTGCACATCTGTTTTAAAGGGAAGCAGGGACAACTTGGCAGAAAGACTGAGGCAGCTCCATTGGCTCGGGGGTGGACAAGATGACCTTTATAGACCCTTGTGTCCCTGAAATGTTCTCAGTCCATAAAAACCAACAAAATTAAACAAAATTAAAAATCCCTGCTCTTCAAACCAGTATTTTCTGTGCAAACTTCATCAAACTGTTGCTTGGTGTCTTATTGAGAAGACAAAATTAAAAAATTAAGAACCATCTAACAATAGCCAGAGGGGAGGGGGAGGGGGCTATGGGGAGAAGGGTTTTCAGGAACCGCTATAGAGGACACATGGACAGAACCAAGGGGGAGGGTAGAAGCAGGGGAGGGAGGTGGGTTTGGAGGGGGTGGGGGAGGGGAGGGGAGAGGATGCAGACAACTGTAATTGAACAACAATAAAGTAATTAAAAAATATATATATTAAAATAAAAAAATAAAAATAAATTATGATGGACTTTTTCTTTACTCTCCTCCTAGAAGTGGCTCAAACTTTACATATGGTGCTTTAGACTGAGTTGGGAGGGGCTTGGCTTCTGCCCCCAACCCTTGTCTGCTTGCTGATGCTGATGGGGGAGGCTTTTGAATGTGTTTCATGTTGGCTGACCTTTGGGCTTGGGTTCTGGAGCTCCCAGTGTCCCTCACAGGGACAGAACACATCCTGGAAACGGTCTGGCAGTTGGCTCTCCCGGCGTTCTCTGTGGGTGAACTCAGGCAACCAACAACTCGGTGACTCCGACAGATGTTTTTGTCTCCTAACCCTCGGGCACCTTGCCCTGTTGTCTTGTATACAGAGGGTGATGCCTGGCACCCTGCCTGTTGCCACCAGGAATGAGCATGGCTCCAGGGAGTACTGCCAAGCTGTGTCAGTGAGCTGCTTTCTGCGAGCCAAGTGGCCACCAGATAAACGCACTGGTCTGCTTGCTCAGAACGCTGTCAGGGGGACACATTTGCTTAAGGATCTCACTGCTTTATGTGGTTGTCAGTTCGCTATGTTCTGTGTTTTAAGCCATTTGGTTTCATGTTGCATTTGCCTCGTTGTGCAATTGTGGTGACTGGAGGGGTTCATTGGACAGAAGCCATAGGTTTCACGATTGTGCCTGTAGCAAATATTAGTGGAAAACTGTGTTGCCCCAAGTGTATTCCGCTACAGCCATTAAGATCGAAGTCACCTAAACAATAAGTAAGAAATAAATTTCTACCCTGGCTGGTGTGGCTCACTGGATTGAATGCTGGCCTATGAACCAAAAGGTCACCAGTTCGATTCCCTGTCAGGGCACATGCCTAAGTTGTGGGCCAGGTCCCCAGTAGGGGGCGCGTGACAGGCAACCACATATTGATGTTTCTCTCCCTCTTTCTCTCTCCCTTCCTCTCTCTCTAAAAATGAATAAATAAAATCTTTAAAAAAAGAAATAAACTTCTGTTAGTCAACACAGATGACAAAAACCCACTATGGTAATAGTCTAGCACAGTGGACAGCATTGAACTTGTAAGAGTCGGGCTGCAGGTCACAGCTCACCATTATAAGCTGAGTCCTTTATATGTTTTCAATTATTTCTTATTCCTATTTTGACAGATTTAACTTGAATGGAAGTATTTCTTAAATTAAAAAGAAAACATGAGTGAATGGATGTGCAACTTTACCAAGTTAGTGAATCTCTTTGAATCTTGAGTTCCTCACCTGTATAGTATAGTTCATTTATTCATTCAACAACCATCAATTGAGTATTTTCCTTCTGCTGGATGTTGGCCTGGGTCCTGGGGATACAATGGAGAAGAAGACTGAGTCCTGCCCTAGCAGAGCTCTTGGTTCTTTGGCCAGTCATTGTTCAGGGATAAATCCGAAAGCAAAGAGCTCAGTGCCCTTACAGAGATAACAACCCAGAGCCCTCATATTACAGAGGCCAAAGAAAAATGTATTCTGCTGGGATAGTTAAGCTCCATCTAGAGGTGAAGTTTTGAGCTGAGTCTAGAAAGATGAGCTGGGATTGTGTCAAGCCATGATGAGGCTTGAAGCAGAAGCAAGGGGAATATATTCTGAACAAAGGGGAATAGTATTTTGGATCCATAAGGGCATTGAAGGAGCATCTTAAAACAGGGAAATGCTGCCTCTGGAGGAAGGCAGAGCGCGGGAGCACTCCCTTTATTAACAGTGAGGTGGTGTTCCTGCGCTACCTCATTTTACAGTTGACCATCAATTATAATACCCATAGACTAGGGAACTGATTGAAGAGTTTTTCTGATTATAAAAGCAATGTACACTTATTGTAACACATTTAGAAAGTACACGTAATATAAAAAAGAAAATAAACACCATCCAGGATCTTTTCAGAAAGAACTTTAATATTTTAATGCTTAAAAAAATACACGCACGTGTTTCCATATTTACTCTGTGTCATTGAAGCTGAGACCTGAAGAATGAGAGGAAACATGGCAGAAGGAGGAGAGGAGCCCCTGAGAGATGAGCTGTGGAAGACCCCCAACATGGGCAGAGACTGGCCTGTGGAGGAAACTGGAAAGTGGGGGAGAGGTTGAAATTTGCAGGATCAAATCATCTAGGGAACTGGGAACTTGGAGGAGTTTTGAAACTCATCAGGAAACTGACATGGCATTGTCTTACTTCCTAAGAAGACAGCCTAATAGCCCTGAGGAGATTTTATTGTGAGCAGGCAGGAATGGAGGCGGGAGAGACCTGATAATTCTGGTGGAAGATCACGGTGGCAGGGGAGAGAAGGCATATTCAAGGCAGAGTTTGAAAATGTGATTGGAAGGGTTTAGTGATGAATTGACATGGGTGGTGAAGGAGAAATTGATAATGAATTATAATCAACCCACATATATTAAAATATGTATGGCTATATTATACTTCTTAGTTAATGAAACTTAGTTAAATTAGGATATTTCCAAATATACAATGTTATATTTCATTTTATCAATGCTTTATCATCACTGATCACTAAGTCTAATGTTCTTCCACTTGTAGATCTTGCAAAAAGCATGTTGTTGGAGAGGACTGCTTTACTTACCCCTCTCTTTTCTGTGCTTCTTTCTTTTCACCCCTCATCCAGGGGTTTCCATTCGTTTCTGGGTGCTGGTCAAAACACACACCTAGGAGCCACATCTGCGATGTGGCCTAATGGGCAGTGAGTTAGGTTTGTGTTTGGTGGTGTGGGCAGGTGAGACTTGGGTGAACAGAGACAAGGCATCTCCGAATGTGCTGGACAGGTAGGGAGGAGGCAGTGTCTTTCCGGTAGAACATGCTCTTCCATACTCTCCATGCTCCAGACCGATCCCCAGCCGCTCTTGACCTTCCAGGCTGAGCCAGTCAGTAACTGGAGATTAAGCCTGGGTTATTGAAGTCTCCAAGGGTGAATCAGAAAACCTGTCTTAATGAGGAAGAATGAGCGCTAATCAGCAATAGAACACTATCAAAAGCCAAGGTTGATAGTTTGCCAGGGAGTTAATTTGATCTGATGAGAATCATTGGCTGGTGGTGGACTAGAATGATAGCAGTGGTATCTCCAGGCGGTGGGGTTAAAGGTGGTGACACTTCTTTTCTTCTTTGCATGCCTCTTTCTTTTGCAAATTTTCTTCAATGAGTGTGCTCTTTAAAAAAAAAAAACTGATCTGAACAAAGCAGTTTTATAATTATCAGTGCTATAAAAATTGTAGGTATTTCAAATGGCACAGTTTTTATTGGAAGGAACTATATTTTTGTCTTTTTTTAAAGATTCAAATTATAGAGCTGAGAATTCCTAATAATAAATTGCCTGTTTGTGAAAACTGTCTTGAATACTTGAAGATTTATGAAGAAAGACAAATAGAAATTTTGCTCCAAATATTTTAAAATATAAATAGTATGTCTAGTGTATCTAATTTAACTTTAACTATATGATTATCATGTATATGTTTTAACCACATAGTCATTATATATGCCACAGCAGCATATATGTATATATTATACATATTATAATGAAATATATGTATATATATTTTGTAAATATATATCTCATTGTGTCATTCGGAGTGTAACTTTGTGCCCAGCATAGCTCAGTGCCTCAGTAACTGCTAAATAATTGTTGGAAGAAAGTTTATATGTGCTATCCTGTACTTTAATTATTAAAAATGATAAGACATAACAATGGTATTTCTTCTTTTTAAGTTGCCTAACTTTAGAAGTAATTGTAAGCCTTTTTTTTACAGGTTTATATTTGGATGGAAGAATCTACTATCTTGAGTATAAGAAAAAGATTTGATGTAAGAGTAGTACATCTAAAATAGAGACCAAAGCTTTATTTTACTAAGCTCATATGATGTAGTGAATATGATGTAGTGAGTAATGATAAAGCAATGTCTTCTTAGGCTGCATTAATATAAACATAGTGTCTGCAACAAGAAATATAATTGTTATGCTATATTTTTTCACTCTAACAAACAAAACCCTGTGTGATTTTCTTTGAAGAGCAAATATCTTCACATGGTTCAAATACCAACAAGTGTAAAAAGTAACATTTATTTCTCCCTCCCATCCCATCCCACATCAGCCTGCTGCCCATCTCCCTGGAGGTCAGCAGTGGTGCTGGCACTTGTTGATCCTTCTAAGGACCTGATGCAGTTACAAACATTCCCTTCCTGTAATAAAAAATGTCAGCATTTTGTGTATGCCATACCTCTGTATCTTGTTTATTTATTGTTGTTCAAGTACAGTTGTCTCCATTCCCCCCCCCCCACACCCCATCAAGCCCCACCTCCCACCCTCTATCCTACCCACCTTTGGCTTTGTCCATGTGTCCTTTATACATGTTCTTTGATAACCCTTCCACACCTTCTTCCCTTCCCCCCTCCCCTCTGGGTACTGTCAGTTTGTTCTTTATTTCAATATCTTTGGTTATATTTTGCTTCCTTGTTGTGCTGATTAGGTTCCACTTACAGGTGAAATCATATGGTATTTGTTGCTCACTGCCTGGATTACTTCACTTAGCGTAATGCTCTCCAGTTCCATCCATGCTGTTGCAAAGGGTAGGAGCTTTTTTAATTTAACTTAACAGAGTATTTCAGAAATTATTTACTATATATTCTTCATTTACAGCTATATAATATTCCACGGTGTGGGTATACTCTATTTAACAAATCCCTGACTACCGAGTAATTAGGTTGTTTCCTTTTTCCGCCTTTGAGAAACAAGGGCTTCAGAAAATAATCTGAAAACATACATGACTACTGCATGTTTGAGTGTTTTGGTCACAGCATGTTGGCTTCTATCCCAACAAGTGCAATGTATTTTCGCTTCACGATAAGCTTCCCCAAACATAGTGGCTTAAAACAATCATTTATTAGCTCATGGTACTATGGTTTGTCAATTTGGGCTATGCTCAGCTAAGCACTTTTACTAGTTTGTGTTCACTCACATGGCTGTAGGTAGTTGGTGGGCTTGCTTGGGGATAATTGGTGCTAGAGGGCCTTATTCATATGAGTAGCAGATGACTGGGGCCGTTGGAGCAGCTAGGCCATGTGTCTCCAGTGGTTTCCAAGAGGTCCAGGCTTCTTTATATGATGACTAGGACTCCAAATGCAGTGAGAGAGAGCAAGCCCCTGTGAGCATTCACTTTTCACACTACTGCTTGTATCACAGTTGGTAATGTCTCATTGGCTAAAACAAATCATGTGGCCAAACCCAGAGTAAATGCAGGAGGGGACCAGCCCAGGCCATGTTTTCAGCAGGATTTGTCAATAACATCATTGACATTTGGGTCTGGTTAATTCTTTATTATCCTGTTCCTTGTAGGATGTTTAGCAGCATCCCTGGCTTCTACCTACCAGATGCCAGTAACAGCTCTCTCCACACACCTCAGGTCACGGCAACCAAACTCGTCTCTAGATATTGCCAATGATATCTGGGTGGCAAAACTGTCTTCAGCTGAGAATCACTTGTTTACAGGGAGAGACAGATCTGGTGTAAATCACTGCGGGTTATTAATGCAACCGTCTACCATATACAACAACTGATATAGTGCCTTAGCGTATTTTTGTTTGCCGTATTATTAACCTTACATTGTGAGGCTATGTTGACTTCTACTGAGGTGTGTGTTTTTGAAAAGCTGTACTTTGGTTCAGGGATTCAGTCCTCATTTTCAGAACTTGATGTTATTTGTGATTCTTATTTTTGCTAGACTTAGATTTTGCTAGCCTGGAAATGACCTTATTTATGAGACCATATTAGGTATTGTGATGTTTTGGCTAATTGTACCCAAATCTTTGTTTGCTCTTTTACTGTAATAATACATTTTTCCATTGTCATGTGCCTCACCATGCTTTACAAGAAGCAGATAGACATTCTTGTTTCATTTTCTTTCGGCTTGGCCGCTTCGCTTGTTTTGGCTGATAGAAGGTGGGTGTAAGTGACAGCATCAATTGCGGGCTGAGGTCCCTCTTGTGCTTCTGTCTCCTGCCATGAGAACAGCATGTCCTAGGTAGAAACTAATGGTCTGTTGGAAAAGACTTGTGGAGCAAACCTGAACTTTACCTGGAGTCAGGAACAGAGCTATTGTAGCTGACCCACAGATATTCGGTGAGAAATGAAGACTTATTGTTGTAAGACTTGGATATTTTGGAATTGATTGTAGCATTATCACAGCAAAAGCTGACTAAGGCAATTTCTATTTAAAAATCTTATCAAATTATTTTTATTCAAAAAGGATATAACCATAGTAGCAAAAAATTAGAAGATTGAGAAAGAAAAAAAATCACTATAATATCACTGTCCACTGAAAAAACTATTATCATTTAGACTTCTAGACTTTTTCTATGCATATTAATTCAGTTACTCACTTATTCTTTCATTCAACAATTTTGAGCTGCTTACCAGAAACTAGATGCAGCTAGATACAGCAGTGTAGAAGATGGGCGTGTCACTGTCCTCAAGGAGATTATATTGAGGGGGAAAGACAAAATCAAGAACTGTGAAGCAAATAAACATTCTCTTACAATTCCGAGGAGCGCAGTGGAAGGGAAATACAGTATGCCAGGAGGGTGCTTAACAAAGGACGTCTTGTAGTCTGAGGTCAAGACAGGCATTCCTTAAGAAATAGTATATTTTATATGTATGTTAAATATATAGTAATTTATTTCATACAGTATAAAATATGTTCCAGATATTATATACATATATAATCTCATATATTATAAACATGTTACTTCTCATATGTTATAATATAAATATTACTTATTATGTTTTCTTTAATAGGTAACATAAATTGAACATCTTTCCATATTAATAAATATATTTTTATAGCATCATTTTAATAGCTGCATTGTATTACACTCATATGTGTATATCATGTTCTATTCAACCAATCCTTGGCTGTTAGACATTTGGGTTGCTTTTCATTTTTAGTTACTCTAAGCTACCTTGTGAGGAACATTCTGTCAAACACTCTAATATGTTTTAAAGAGAAATAGTTGTGGTATAAATTAAAATATTATATGCTGTGTAGCAAAATTCTATATACCCTGACCTCATGTATTCCCTAATGAAGCATAATGGAAATATTTATTTTTGAAATAAAATTTCTCATGTCTTGTCAGTAAGTTCAGTTAGTCATTCCTGAAGATCCTTGGGGAAAATTTAGACTATCCTTGAATGAAGATTTATTGGTGGTAGATAGTGGCAGAATGTCAAGGGAAATGATATGTGTATACGAAGTCAAAAAAGCCAGAATACCATCTCTGCTTTTTCAAATCAAGATGCGATCTGTTGTTATAATCCTGTATTGCTGGTTTAGCTTTTCTTTTCTTTCTTTTTTTTTTTTTGTCAGTGTGGTTATTGTTACTTCATCTGTGGCCTGTTTCCAAAAGCAACGAGTAAGCCTCCACAAGATAATCACTAGAGTATCTGATTCTTTCATGAGTAATAGGCCAGGAGAATGTACTAAACAAACAGTTTTGTTTGAATGTGTTGCAAAAGATTGAAATTGTCTGTATAAAAATGAAGTATGATAAAATTCACATGATTGTCCTTTACAAGACAACAAAGTCTGACATTCTTATTTTGTTTAAGAAGTAGTAATTTAGGACTGTACATTTAGGAAGGATATAAAATATAATTTTGGCAGATTTAATGGTGTAAAGTTATAATATGGTATTTTGGGTTTATAATATGAACAAATCCATTTACCTTGTGGTTGACTATGAGGTAAACTTGCAAATATGTATCCATGTTACACTCATCCACTATGAGAAATACTTTCGGATTGTGAACGCAAGGGGAAAAAGTGGTGAAAAGTCCTCGCAAATTTCAATTGACTTGGTTAACAATAAATGTGTCAGAGGCACATTTGTAATTTGGGGAATTACAATTTAAGTGGCTACATTTAGTCAAATGATCTGGGATTATTTGAGAGGCATTCCCTCTTCTTTTTGGTTAAACCCAGCTTGACTCACATTTTAAAAGCGTATTTGTCCAGAAGAGTAATGGAGTCTAATAATCCTCCATTTAATGACCTTAAATCAATCACTAGTATGCTTCAAGGTCATTGAAAAAGTTAGTCTTTCAGAGGAAATAACTTCTCTCTTTTTTTAAGGTGCCAGAATCTTGCTATCAGGTCACACAAGGAGGTATATTTCTTATCTCTATTTCATTTGGAAAGATGAGAAAAAAAGTTCAGGGACCTCAGAAATCCTGTTCAGTTTAAACAGTGAAATTATGGTTAAGGGAGCCTTTGCTACTCAGGTTTGCTGTCTTCCAGAAAGCTGTCAAATAAAGTCAGCTTATTCTCTCAACAAATGTGTATTAAATGCCCTCCAACTCTCTTCTAGGTCTTTACTTAAGCTCCTTTTGGAGCTTAAAGTCTTGTGGAATAGACACAATATACAGGTAAACAAAATGACAAATTAAGGTATGCCTATGAGAGCAGTCAGAGCAAAACATAGGGGCAGAGAATGAGAGGTGGAGAGAAGAAGGAGAACCAGTTTAGACAGGGAGGGGAGGAAGGCCTCTCAGCTAAAACCTAGGGGGAAGGTATATTCGCAGTGCCTCTAACAGAGCCCAACATATAGTAGGACCTCAATAAATATGTGCTGATTGAGTGACTAAATAGCTGTGTGAGTAGAAAGCACTCGGGGACAAGGGACCAACAGGGAAGCAAACAGGAGGTCATGGGATTTGGGATTTTAGATGTCATGGGAAGTCATCTGAAGGTTTTAAGATAGAAGTAATTTGAATTTTGGTTTAAAAGTTTGCCTAACATTAACCCAAATATCCAAAGTAATCTTGAAAATGAAGAACAAAGCTGGAAGACATATACTTCTTGATTTCAAAACTCCTATGAAGCTACAGTAAACAAAACAGTGTGGTATCAGCATAAAGACAGATATGTAGACCAAAGCAATAGATAGAAAGCCCACAAACAAATCCTTGCATATGTGGTCAAAAGATTTTTGATAAGTGTGTCAGGATCATTCAAATGGGGAAAGGATTGTCTTCTCAAAAAAGGTGTTGGAAAAACTGGACAGCCATATGCAAAAGACCTTACATTTGTTAATTTTTAAACAAAAATTAACTCAAAATGAGTCAAAGACCTAAAGAAAACATAGGGGAAAGCTTCGTTGGCTTTGACAATGATTTCTTGGATGTGATATCAAAAAGACAGATAGCAAAAGTAAAAACAGATGAATTGTACTACAGCAAAATGTAAAACTTCCGAGTATCAAAAGACACAAGTAATAGACTACAAAAGCAGAATGGGAGGAAATATTGGAAAATCACACATCTGATACAGGGTTAGTATCTAAAATAAAGAATAGTGTCTAATATAAAGAATACATACAGATTCACAACAACAACAACAACAAAAGCAACCCAATTAAAACCACAGGCAAAGGACCCAAATTAACATTGCTCCACAGAAGGTATACAAATGGCCAATAAGCCCATTAAAAAGTATTTAACATCACTAATCTTTAAGGAAATGTAAATCAAAACAATGAGATATTACCTCATACCCTTAAGATGGCTACTATTAAAAAAACAGAAAATAGCAACTGTTGGCAAGGTTATAAAGAAAATAAAACCCTTGTACACTGTTGGTGGAAATGTAAAATGTTATAGCTATTATGAAAAAATGGTATGGAGGTTCCTCAACGAATTACATAGGACTACCGCATGATCCAGCAATTCCGCTTCTGGGTATATATACCCAAAATAATTGAGACAAAAGTTGTTATTGTTTAAGACACTTTAGATGCATTGTTTGTTACAAAAAAAATCCTGATTGTTACTGGACGGAAGAAGGTCCATGCACTTGTGCAGCAGAGCCAAACGCTGCGCACCGAGTTGGGAAGTAGGACCTTGAAAAGATGCTTGTACGGCGTCCACAGCAGCATTACTCACCACAGCCTAAAGGGAGGCGACCCAAATGTCCCTTGACTGATGTAGAGAAACAAAGTGTGGTATTCACATTCACCCTTAAAAAGGAAGGAAATTCTGACATGCTTAAAATTGATGAAATTTGAGGACATTATGCTACGTGAAATAAGCCAGTCACAAAAAAGCAAATGCTTTATGATTCCATTTACATCAGGTACCTACAGTAGTGAAATTGATAGAGTAGTCAAATTCGTAGAGACAGAAAGCAGGGTGGTAGTGCCAGGGGCCAGGGGAGGTGTGGTTTAATGGGTGCAGGGTTTCAGTTTAGCAAGAGGAAAAAGTTCTGGAGATAGGTTGAACAGTAATGTGAATATACTTAACACTACTGAACTCAACACTTAAAAAGGATTAAGATGGGAAATTTTATGTTATGTGTATTTTGCCACAGTTTAAAAAATGCTAATATTAATGTCCTTAGGCAGAATACATGTAAAATGTGTTCTTTCTCCCCCTCGGAGGAGGCTGGTGAGGCTCTCCCCTGGAGTAAATGGCATGCCTGGTAACCATGCGCTCATATGGGAGCCCTCTGTTTTCTGCATGCTCTGTATTTCTCCTCTTGGATGGAAACTCCCCAGTAGGAACTGCTTTGCCTCCTTGCACTTCCCTTCATGAACACTGACCTCTTCCTTAGATGTGCAGGGCAGTGAGATTTAAGTACCCAGGGACTTACAGTCTCAAGAGATGAAGAGCTTAAGAAGCCGTAGGTGAAGACCTGGTGCACAGACTTGGAGAACAGCACCCTGGAGGCTCCCCAGTGGGTTCATGACAGGGGCCCCGTTTCGGTGTAGGCTCAGGCACATTCTGATTGAATAGATCTGTTGGCGCCCATGAGGAGCACTGGATGAGGACTGGCAAAAGTATATGCTAAACCTGTTCCTATTGGGTTTCTTTCCGCTTAACTAAACAGTATGACATTATTGGTTTTAATTAGAAATGAGAACATGTATAAATGAAGGATTTACAAAACTTGCTTGCCTCGAGTTTATTCATGCTTGGGGTACAAAATACCTAAATTGACTAAAAGTAACCAACTGCCAGTTATTAAGACGACTCAAATACTGTTATATTTGGCAGCAGCTGGGCTGCTTTCTGCACACCCTTCCTCAGACTCTCAGTTTTTTATCGATGCGTTTTGCCGCAGACCTGCAATAGCTCACACATGTGAGGGAGTGCTGGAGGGAAAGAGACAGAGGGAGAAAGAGGAGAGGAGGAGAGAAAAGAAGGAGGTAAAGGTAGAGAAATGGAATATATATTCTATGAGCTCTAAATCTGTGATTCTCACACATTAGTGATCATCAGGGTCCCATGGAGGCTTCTTGCCACAGAAATGATGAACCTACATTTTGCAGTGGGACCCAAGAATGTGCGTTTTTGACCTGTTCCCCAGGGATGCCAGTGCCACTGGTCCAGGACCACCGGTCTGAAGTAGCGTCTTAATCACAACTGGACAGTAGATTCACCTGACGAGATAAGAGAACTACTCTACAGGCCACTCCCTAGGCCACTTAAATCATGTTAAATTAAATCTGAAGCTAGAACCCAGGCAATAGCATTTTTCAAAGCTTCTCAAGTGTTTCTGATAGAGTAGCCAAGGTTGAGAACCTCAGCTTTAGACCCTTGCAACTCAAATTGAACTAGGCATCACCGGTTAGAAATGTAGGCCCTCAGGCCTCATCCCGGACTGCTGAGTCAGCACCTGCACCTGGCAGGCAAACTTCTCACACTTCCATGTGCGTGGGAACTCCTGCAGAGAGATCGGGTGCGTGGAGCATGTTCACCCAGGAGAGTTTGTAATGACGGCTGAGGATGCTCTCCAAACATCTGCAGAGATAGGAAATGTGCTGTGCTGCTGCCGCCACACGGGACAGGGTGTTAGAGGGTGGACGCAGTTTAGACAATAGAAAATAGTAGGGACTGAACCCTCTGATCCACTCTGAGTTTTCATATACCCAAACAGTGTTTTTCACTTAAAAAAATAAAATTGAGTCAAAGCAGATTAAACATTTTAAAGCTATATATGGGTGTATTCCTTAGTGCATTAAAGCAGTAATTTTTACATTGAATGTGCTTAAAATACCAGTAGTTACAATTGCTGTACCTGCAGTATCAAGAAATCTGCCACCTTCATAGAGCAGAGGCCTGCTGAGTGACTCCATCTGAGTGGCCTTTTATTTGGTCTTTTTATGGTCAGGGTCCTCACTGGCTCACCATGTCATCATCAAAGTGGGTTTGGTCATCCTTTATTCAGATTCTGTTTTGCGATTTTATTTTTTATTTTAAGTAGATTTTATTGATTATGCTATTACAGTTGTCGCATTTTCCCCCC
Source organism: Micronycteris hirsuta (assembly GCA_004026765.1). NCBI lineage: Eukaryota > Metazoa > Chordata > Mammalia > Chiroptera > Phyllostomidae > Micronycteris > Micronycteris hirsuta. Next base: position 22,378 of record PVJI01013850.1, read on the forward strand.
TTTATCTCCCTCCTCCCTGCAATGCCCTCCTACCTTCCAGCATTCCCTCCTCTTAGTTCATGTCCATGGTCGTACATGTGAGTTCTGTGGCTTCTCCATTTCCCATGCTATTCTTAACCTCCCCCTGTCTGTTTTGTGCCTGCCATTTATGCTTCTTATTCCCTGTGCCCTTTCCTCCATTCTTCCCCCACCCCTGCCCCGCTGATAACCCTCCCTGTGATTCCCGTTTCTGAGATTCTCTTCCTGTTCTAGTTGTTTGCTTAGTTTGTTTGAGTTTTTTAAGATTCAGTTGTTGATAGTTGTGAGTTTGTTGTCATTTTACTGTTCATAGTTTTGATCATCTTATTTTTCTTAGATAAGTCCCCTTAACATTTCATATAATAAGGGCTTGGTGATGATGAACTCCTTTAACTTGACCTTATCTGGGAAGCACTTTATCTGCCCTTCCATTCTAAATGATAGCTTTGCTGGATAGAGTATTCTTGGATGTAGGTCCTTGCCTTTCATGACTTGGAATACTTCTTTCCAGCCGCTTCTTGTCTGCAAGGTTTCTTTTGAGAAATCAGCTGATATTCTTATGGTAACTCCTTTGTAGGTAACTGTCTCCTTTTCTCTTGCTGCTTTTAAGATTCTCTCCTTCTCTTTAATCTTGGGTAATGTAGTTATGATATGCTTTGGTGTGTTCTTCCTTGGGTCCAATTTATTTGGGACTCTCTGAACTTCCTCAAGATCTGTTTCCTTTGCTAGATTGCAGAAGTTTTCCTTTATTATTTGTTCAAATAAGTTTTCAATTTCTTGCTCTTCCTATTCTTCTTCTGGCACTCCTATGATTTGGATGTTGGAATGTTTAAAGTTGTCTCAGAGGTTCCTAAGCCTCTCCTCATTTTTTTGAATTCTTATTTCTTCATTCTGTCCTGGTCGAATTTTTATTTTTTCCTTCTGTTCCTAATTGTTGATTTGAGTCATTGTTTCCTTCCCTTCACTGTTGGTTCCCTGTATATTTTCCTTTATTTCACTTTGTGTAGCCTTCATTTAGCGACTGAGCTCAATCAATTCTGTAAGCATCCTGCTTACCAGTGTTCTGAATTCTGCATCAGATAGGTTTTCTATCTCCTCGTCGCTTAGTTCTTTTTCTGGAGTTTTGATCTGTTTTTTCATTTGGACCATATTTCTTTGTCTTGGCACACCTGTTAGGTGTTAAGGGGTAGAGTCTTAGGTATTTGTCAGGGTGGGGAAACCCTCTTTGCTGTGTTGGGGTGCTGTCTGTGGGAGAGGGGTCAGAGAGGGAACAATATACTTGCTGGATAGAAGACACACACACACACACACACACACACAGACATAATCCAGGCTACTTTCCCCAAACCCAGAGATTCCATGAAACCACCGTGAGCCACATACAGAAGGATCACATCACGTCACCCAAAATCACACATTTCAAATCATAAAGACTGCTGGCAAATGGCCTCTCTCCTGCCAGTTGAAAGTTTCTCCCTCTTGCCTTGCAAGAAATTGCCTCTCTGGTTAACCCTTCACCGCTTTGGTTGGTTCCTTTTCCTTTTGGCTACCTTTTACAGTTGAGGTGCTCCACCATTGACTCTCTTCTCTGTCAGCACTCTGGCCTTCAGAGAGCAAATCCTGCCACAAGGACGCTTCCTCTGCACCTCCAGTGTAGTTCTCCTTCCCAGACTCCAGACCCGTTATACGCAAGTGTCTATGCACATCTCACAGTTACGTCAAAACTATCAGGCTCAAAATCGAACTTTTGATCTTCCCCCAGAACCTGTTTCTTCCAAATCTCAGTTGATTGTAAATTCAACCTTCTAGTTGTCCAAGACAAAAACCTCAGAGCCATTCCCAAGTGTTTTCTGTCACATGCAATAGTTAATCCATTAGGAAATCCTGATTCTGAAATTATCCAGAATTTGAACACTTCTCTACCACTCTGGGCTGAGCTGTCATTGTATCTTACCTGGATTGTTGCAACAGCCTCCTAAACCTTTAAAAACATTAGTCAGATTACATCACTCCTCTGCTCAAAATCCTAAATGGCTCCAGATTTCACTCAATGAAAATTAAAGTTTACAGCCTTCCGTAGTCTGGTCAACCCCCTTGTTGCCTCTCTGATGTCATTTCCTGCTTTCTCCCTCCTGAACTGCCGTCGATCCATACTGGCCTCTGTAGGCAAGTTCCACCTTAGGGTCTTTCTGCAAATGGTTCTAGCTACTTGGCACACTCTTGACTCAGGTAATCACATGGGTAACTCCCTCACCCCTTAAAGTCTTTACTCAAAAATCATCTTCTCAATGAGACATATCCTGACCACTGTATTTAAAATTGTAGCCTCACTCTGCATTTCCAATCCCCCTTACTATGCATTACTTTTTGTTTCCCTTAGCACTTTTAATCTTCCAATATACTAAATAATTTACTTATTTATTATCTATCTCCCCTTGCCAGAATGTAAGTGTCAGTAGGTCTTGGGAATTTGACATATAGTATTCATATAATAGGTTCTTGGTAAATATGCATTGAAAAAATGAATTGCTGATTGGTTTGTTTCTGACCTTCGTGGATAGCAGTCCTGCTGGGGCAGGGAGTACCAGTAATCTCTCTAGGTTATGAGAAGGGTATATTGTATTTAAAAGACTGAAAAACCGATGCCTTCTAGCATGGAGTTCTGGGTGCCATCCCTATCCAGGTCCATGCCTTGTCCCTGCTGGCTTCTCCTTCCTGGCTCCCATGCCCGCTTTTCCTGTCAAGTACTTGCAGTACTGACAATAGTCCTAATCAAACTCCACTTCATATCAGTTGCCTTGGGCTCTGGCATGTCCTGTTGCCCAATCCATCGCAAATGTATATAAGCATCAAGGACACCAACTAGCCTTGTATGCCATGGCAAGTCCCTGGTCCAGTGCTGGGCTATGGTAAATCAAGGCATGTTTGTAGGTTTGGGGTCCTTAGTTTTACATATTGTGTAACTGTACATTCTCATCACTGCCTTGGAACCAAAAGAAAGGGCAAGTGATACCAAACGCTATCAAACTTTGTAGCCTAGTTTCTCGGGGGCTGCCATTTTGTACCTCCTCTCCCCCATCCTCAGAACTATAAGATGCATATTCCTCACAGCTTTAATATTTCACTGAGGAAGCTATAGATTCATTTTAGCACAAATAGTCAGGATGAGCCCCCATGGATTACTGGGAAAACCATCACTCCCCGTCATCTCAGAACTGTTGGTCATCGTCCCATCTTTCTTAACTCTTATTCTTTGGTTAAAGAAAGTTACAGGGGTTGAAAAAAATTGTCAAATATATCAGGCTGAACAGTAAAGGTAGGCTAATTATGAAAGCACACGCCTATTGGAAGTTTAACACTTTTTCTAGATCTTTACAATATTATTTTTTCTTTCACTATACATATAATGATTTAAAGTGTTATTTTTTCTTCATGAGAGAATAATAAATAAATCATGTTTAAGTAGTAAAATTATTATTGCCCTTGAGGTCTTGCAAAGGAGGCTACCAGTTTTCCTGGAGGGGAAAGCCAGTAAGTAATTAAATAAGAGAGAGATTACTTTTGAGAACATGTATTGTGCCAGCAGCTTTAATATACATATATAAACTTGCTGGACCCTCAAGGCACCATGAAAATTAGGTGTTACATCTGTTTTAGAGATAAGGAAATGAGGACTCAGAGGGCTGAGGTAACTTGCCCAGGGTCACAAAGCTAGTAAGCAGGTAGAGTTAGGTTTTGAGTGGAGAATGAAGTTATTGCAAGGCTATACCAAGTACCTGGATCGATACCACACTTTTTCCCAATTGATTCATGGGGTTACTGTATTTGGGAGAAATGATTCAGACTTAGAGACAGTGGATCTACCTTCTCTAGAAAAGTGTCTAGTGTGAAGTAGAAGCTCAATGGATGTTATTTTCTCATATCTTTCTCTTTTAAAATGGTCTCTGATGGCACATGAAATAATCAAGGCAATACCCACTAAGTGTGACCTCAGAAGAATGCAGTATAATAGCAAATGTTTATTTACTACCTATAATTTGCCAGGTGCTATTCTGTCATTTATATGTATTAATTTGTTTAATCATTTCAACAATCCTATGAAATATATTCCATTGTCACACCATTTACTAGAATTTCCAGTGTTTTATATATATTGCCAGTGAGACAAGTGAGACTTGAACTTGGACAATCTGTTTCCAGAGCCCAAACTTTTAGTCACTGTACTGCCTGCTAGATCATTGATCTCCTGCAGTGCAGGTATTATGTATGTGTCCATGTGTGTGCACGTGTGACTACTGTGAATTGCAGCAATTTGATTTTGTGGCATTGTCTTACATTGCATTGGTATGAATCCACAATCTGAGACTTTTCTTTATTCTATACAATGACTTAATCAGAGATACCGTGCTATGGGCCAGGTGGCAGAGACGCTTTTAACTTACCCGGGGTTGGGGGGATGGCTAAAGCTAAGGATGTCAACTTGTGGGCCCATCACCCTTCAACTCCAGGCACAGTGCTTGAAACATGCACAAAAAAGGAAAATTGATATTGCAATTTGTTGAATTGCAGATTGTACAGAATAAATGCCATGCCCTTTGAAAGCCTCAAATCATTACACAGTGTTAGACATGTGAGGATTCCTTTATAAGCTGGCAGGAGGCAAAAATCCATTTTATAGCAGAAATATGTTTGGGGACTCATTGCTGCCTTTGGGGAACGGCACCGCTTAATTCTGTCTCAGCATAGCCAGGTCACCCGTGACCTCCACCTTTTTGTAGATCTCTGACTAAAGCTGTTTATAATGAGGCCCTTTTTGGTGCCACAATAAAATGTTTTTTGAGAAGGATGTTAAAGCCACAGGCTTTCTTTAAGTAGTGGTATCTTGTGTTGTTTACTTTCAAAATCATTTCTAGTACAAGGAAGGACTGTGTCTGAGAGGATTTGCCCAGAGAACTCATGAACAGGGACAGTGGCTTGCACCACTGCTTTCGGAAAGCAAATGGATTTAATGTGAACCCAGAAAGGGGTCAGACCACACTGACATATATTCTCTGGACTGCCTTACGCAATCCTCAGACCCAAAGCCCAGCCATGTAAGCTTTTTTTTTTTTATCAGCTCAAACTGTGAGTTCTAATCTGAAACAGAACAGTGATATCACTGTGGTTCAATCAAATCAATTGTCTGAGTTCAGTCCTGGGCACTCCAGGCTGGTAACTTCTAGATGATTAATCTATGATGTCTGGTAGCCTGAGTGATATGATAATGTTAACTAACTGAAAAATACTCTTTCATCATGATTTTATATATATATAAAATCTATATATTATAGATAGATAGATAGATAGATAGATAGATATCTATCTCCAGTGAAGAAGGACGTTGGGAAGAGGTATTAGCTTTTTCTTCTAGTTTAGCAGAGCATGAGCTAAGAAGAAAATTTCTCAGGAAGTGATGCTCACCTCTCCCTCAATTTTTTAATCCAAAATTTATTATTTTTTTTATTTTTTTTAAAAGATTTTATTTATTTATTTTCAGAGAGAGGAGAAGGGAGGGAGAAAGAGCAATGTATGGTTGCTTCTCACGTGGCCCTCATTGGGGACCTGGCCCACAACCCAGGCATGTGCCCTGACTGGGAATTGAACTGGGACCCTCTGGTTCCCAGCCTGCGCTCAATCCACTGAGCTACACCAGCCGGGCCTTTAATCCAAAATTTAAACAGAAGTCATTTATGTGTCCTCTTTCACTCACAGCTGATGTCCAATCCATTAGTAAATCTTGACTTCTCTATTACCAATATTTTTCTTGAATTTTACCATTTTCACCATATTTACAGCTAAGACCCTCATCCAAGGCATGGTCACACGCTATCTGGACCTACAAAATCCCCCCAACTGGTTTCCTGCTCCCATTCTTGACTGCACTCCCTACAGCAGCCAGAGGAGGCTCTCTACAGTCGTATGGCTTGCTTGGGTACAGGTCCCCCAGTGTTTTCCTTTGCAATCAGACTAAAATCCAGGCTCCTTACCATGGCCTGCAGGATCCTGCACAGTGCCTGCTGCCCACCTCTCTCTTCACCCTGTCTCTCACCACTCACCGCCTCACCCGCGGTGCTTCAGGCCCCAGAGGCTTGGTTTTGTTCACAGCTCTGACATTGACATTCACTCTGCCTGGAAGGCTCTACTAGATATTCACACTACTACTTCCTTATCATTCAGGTTTGACTCAAATGTCACCTTCTTAAGGAAGAAAAATGCCTTTGATGACAATTTGCACACTCAGTTGTGTCCCCCCCATGAGTGCAAGGAGTGCATGAGCACCGTTCACTACACTGTTCACTGCTGAACTGGATGTTTATGGTTGGGGAAGTTCTTGCCTGTACCGTGCAATCGGCACTTGTAAACTGCCGTGTACTGCAGCCACATGGTGATAATAAAAAGCACACTGATTTTTAGTTAATTTTATTATTTAAAAGTTTTCTTTATGTGGGTGGGAGGGAGTTGCAGGGTGGAGGGGAATAAAGGGGGGAAATGGACAGCTGTAATAGCATAATCAATAAAATATATTAAAAAAAATTTTCTCACTATTTATCCCCTTGGCTCATAATGAACACAATATAATTTTAGCCTTATTCTATTGGCAAAAGTAGTCATATGTCCAAACTCAAAGCCAAGTATAGCAGAAGTACACCATGCTCACGTTAGGTGTGCATTGCAGAGTTATGTAAAAAACAGTATGCATACAAGGACAAGTATTCAGAGCTAACAACATTTTCTATCACAGATTGTAGTATATAAACATATTTCTAGAATACTAATTTTTACAATACATGTTTACTGAATGAAGATGGTTTTTCCTACAAGCAAGGTTCTGGCCCTGTTTATTCAAACATAATATATCTTTAAAAATGTGATGAGAAGCTTTGTTTGCTTTTCTGATCTGCCTGGAGTTCTCTGGGAGCACAATGAGCACTGGCTACTTTGTTGTCTGGGGAGAGCACTACCTCCCTTGAAATGATTCTGGTTCAGTGCATCACTGAGAAAGGGCAGGGCATGAGACTGGGTTATGTGTAGGGTCAAGGGGAGGGGACTGAAATAATCTTTTGCTGCTGGGAGAGAAAAACAAACTGTGTTTAGATTTCAACTTCTTTGTGGGCAGACGTGTCTTACCCTTCTTTGAATTCTTGCACATAAAGAAACAGGGGGCCTTGTGCTGCAGCACAGCACACACCAACCAATGGGCTGGAGGCCTAGATTCTCAGCCTGGCCAGCCACCACCACTTGTGAACTTGAGCTCTCTGGCTTTAAATTTCCTGTTCTGTAAATGGGAACTAATGGTAATGTGTCCTACTTACCTCCAGAGGTGTTGTGAAGAACAAAAGACAAAGTGAGTGTGAGAGGATCTTGGAGAACTGCAGAGTACTGCCTGCATGGAGCTGGAGTAGTTCATTTGAATTCCCGGCTTGTTAACCACGTTCGAACATGACCTTAAGGAGGTTGAGGTTGTGGGTTTAAGCTCCTTAGGTATTACACTAAGGGAAAAGATGTTCCACTACCCCAAGTGTCAGTTCTGTCCCTTCTGTTGTAGCAGGGTCTTCGGAGATGAAGAGTAACATGGGCACTTATGGAAAGAGAGGTTCTGGGAAATCCTGACTCCATGGGACGAGTTTCAACAACTTTTTGAAGTCATGTGCTACACTGAGTTTCTAAAGAAAGTTGTATCTCTTCCCCCGGGGGGAAATGCTCCTATGCATATGAACACACAAGTTTGAGTATGATTTCCGGATTTGGACGGGGAAATGTTTCTGAAGAAGCCTTGCTTTGGGGAAATACTTTCCCTGTACATAGTCTCAGTGCTCCGTAGGGCACTCTTTCCCAAGGTGACTCTGTCAGGAGCGCAGCAGAAAGAACTGGGCCCTCTCACCTGCTCTCTCCTTCATTTTGTTTTCCTCTTCACAATCAGAGACAGGAATTTAGCTTCAAGACATTACTGCACATTGGCCCAAATGCTCTCTGAAAGTTGCATTGTAAACAGTGCTTTAGCTGGCTAGTCTTTCCTACTTCCTTCTCCTCCACTTCCCCCTCATGCTCTTCCTCAAAACCTTTTCTTCTGTCGTTTTACAGAAGCACACCATTAATTACAATGTACCTTAAAAATTATAATGTGCCTTGCAAAGGTATCTTTAAAAGTCACTTCACATAATTAGCACAAGCTCAGTGAATGATATCTTTTACTTTTGTGGGGAAAGAATCCAAGGCATTAATTATGTTCCTGTAGGTGAGTGAATAGTAGCACCTATGTAAACAGACACCTAAGGCCCACTCTTCCCCAGCAATCATTATTGCACAACTGCTAGTGTAGCTCTCCACTAGCAGTGTAGTTCACTTACTCGTTGTAAGTGTCGTGAACTCAGTATCGTCTATAGCATCCCACCTTTGATGAGGTTTAGAATTATAACCACCAAGGGTTGAGGATCAGTGGAAAGAATGAGCAAGGCATAGGAGGACCAAGTGCCAGAAAAGAAACTATGGCTCTAAAAATTCACAGACCATGATACTGGCAAGAAAGATGATATCAGCAAATGTGGTGATTATTCTACAGCACTCATATTCCTGTCCTGCGTGTCAACTGAAGAGAATTTTGTCAGAAGGATATCACACAATAATCCACATACACCCTGAGGTTTAAAAACTTTTTGAAATAACAATAGAAAAAAACTTAAATAATGTTATATATTTCAACTTGTCTCTTATCCCTATTGGTAATATTTTCTGGTGATTGGACAAGTGACCGCTTAATTACACTAACGATCATATCATTTTATATTTTTGGTACATTATGTTCAGACTTATTCATGAGCAATTAAACAAAGGTGTTGCCCTTTGAAGAATCTAGATGTTTAAGCGTTGCTGAGTAGAAGAACAGCAAAAGGAGGGTACTGCTGAGCAATGGGCTTTGACAATTCTGCAGCTGAGGACACCTTCAAATATCTAAAGAAAGTGATGACTCCTCTCCCTAGGGGGAGGGTGCACCTATGCATGTGGACATATTATATCAGGATTTAGGTGGAAGGGATGCTCCTCCTAGAACTTCTGTTAAAGAATTAATTTCTTTCCTACAGACTGGCAGGCAGATTGCACTTTCTCTAGCTCATGCTTGCAATGATCATTTCTCATCTTTCAGGCAGTTGTCTACTAGCAATAAACTTTAAATAACAAATCAGGTGAAGTCTAATAGGAAATAGCCAATCCACTTAAAAGGCAATGGGAGTGAGAAACACACCTTTCTCTATGCTTTTATTTGGCATTTATGGAAATCCTTTGGGTGTGGGAATTCTGTGTTTATAACCGTTAGATTCTCTCATCCTTTGAACCTTGTTATATGTACAGCATCTGTGGAGAGAGGTGACAGCCATGTAAATTATATTTCACTGCATATTTCACCACAGCATGTCAGAAGTGTTTCAAATAAGTGTCTGCCTGTCTGAGGCGGCTGGTTAATGTGAAGATGATCAAGGAAACTGCAAGGACCATGATTTCCACACTATTTGCAAGGCTTTCAAAACTTACACTGTTATGAACAACTATTGCTCAAAAGTAGTCTAAAGGGATATGGTCTGGAATGAAAATTGTTTTCTTTGTTCTGCTACTACTGAGAAAATTTTAGTATCAGCTCAATGTCTCACCTAATTGCTCCAGTTAGACTTTTTCTCTAGAGAAGCTGGTCGTTTATACTACAACTAACAAAATATCTTATCTCTATATTTATTTTTCCATTTGTAAAGTTTGAAACAATAAGCCCTGAAATAATGCACTGAAAAATTTACAAATAAAAGAAATATTAGTCAGATGTCCACAATCTAGACCTCTACTTTTCCTTTCTTCCCTTTCTTTTCTGCCTTTAAAGAAATGCACTTTGAATTAGTGTTTTTACTAAAAGGGTGACCAGGAATATAGGAAAAGAATAAATCTCAGTTAATCAGCTCTACAGTTGGTTAAGAAAACATGATGGCAATATTTGAAAAGGAGATGTTCCTCCATCGCAGCTGTTGTGGTCATCAGCACAATTACCACTAACACCATCATCGTCACCACCACTGTCACTATCAGCACGACCACCAGCCTCTCCATCACCATTGTCATCACCACTACCATTACTACTACTGTCATTATCATCGACATTATTAACCACTGCCTTCTGCAGGAACTGTGTTGAGCACCCGCTTTGCACTATTTTAGTAAACTTCCTCTTTCACATGAGGTGTGGCCTTTGTACATGTTCCATTTCTTGTAATGCTCTTACTTGCTCCTTTCTGGTTAACACTGGATGACCCATCCTTTAGAGAACACTTCAGATAACACTGACCCCAAGAAGACCTCCCTCTTGGACCTTCCTGGACTCTGTGTCCTTCTGTGCCACCTTATTCTTCTCCATTACTAAACTGCAAGTTTTCAGAGGGCAGAGACCATGCCACCTTTTGCTCACTGAGTGGTGTGCAGTATCCAACACACTACCTAGTACAGCAGACTTTGTAATTGATCAACACCTGTTGCCACTGGGCCATATATGCAGCCATATAGCTAGGAAGTCACGATTCTTCTAGTCCAGTGCTTCTCTGGCACTAGAGACTGAACCACTGTTATTCTACATCCCTGCTTCCTCCTATGCCTTTTTGCTTCTCTTCTTCCTCATCACAACAGCAGAGTGCAGTGGTAAATTGGTGGCTTCTCATTTAGACTATCTGAGTTTAAATCCACACAGTATATGCAAAGTACTAAGTGCTGAATATTTATTACTGATTTCCCTCTTCCCTACTTCCAACATGTGAGGGGATTATGTCAAATCATATATGTAGTAGTGTAATTTGAATTAACCTGGGCCGCTGTCAATGGAACTGATAATATAAGACTGACAATACTGATCCTGAGAGGCATAAAACACGTGGAAAATTGATGAAATTTATTAGATGAAAAGTTTACTATGGCTATAGAAAAGGAAAAAGACCAAAAACTAATTATGCAAACAATGGGGATAGAAGAAAGATTCTGGTTAGAGAGGGCTTTTCTTCTGGCTAGAGAGGAAAATTTGGGAGCTGTCTGAATGTAAGGTATAGTAAAACCTTGAATACATGGCCCTAAGAACTGAGCAGGGAGGTGGATGAGAGAAATAATCGGTACCTAAAAATTTTTTTGGAAGTAGATGAGAGATATTAGTAAAGATATGAAGTGTGGTGGGAATTCATTGATCCAAATGTTAGGTGACGAAGATAATTATTGACTAGGTGATGGTGAATTGAGATAAAGCATGAATTTGTTTTCTGTCTGTTTCTTTTCTCCTCCTTCTTCTTCATCGTCACATCCCCCTCCTCTTCTTTCTTCTTCTGATTAGTGTTTTCAAGGGCAATTGTGCTAACACATTGAGTACATTGTCACTCTCACATTAAAAATCAACTAAAAAGGAGAGCTGTAAGCAGGATCAACACCGTCTTAAATTTATAAAAATCATCATGACATGGCAAACACTAGATTTACAAGGCCAACATGTGAGAAATAAATGAAAAAAATTATGTATCTGTCTACATGTTACAAAATAGGAAAAATCAACATATCCTAGAAATTGGTGCTATAATTGCAGGTTTAATTTTACCAGTGGTTATATTTCTCATAGTTTCCTGTGTTGGAGTTGATGGCATGAGGATGAATGACCACAGAATTAGCAATTATCCTATAATTTAAAAGGCATGGTCAAATTTGTTTCTGTTAGCATTAAGTTTTCCACTTGCATCAAAATTTACTACACAAAAGATTTTAGGGAAAATGGATCAATCTTATGCTGCTTAGCCTTAGAAGCCGGTGAAGATAATGATTTCATGAAACTCATTATCATCATGAGAAAAAGAAAAGTGATGGTAGTGTATCTCTAAGTAGCTACACTCATTAAATCCCACTTACAAAAATGAGATGTGGGGAGAATACAATAAAAATGTTTATGAATTTTTAATTTTGCACAATAAAAAGTGATTAAGATTATCTGGCCATTCTACTTATTTATAGCACAGAGCAGTTTGAAATAAAAAGCTGGACATCCCACATATATTATTTTACCACATTCCCATATTGCTATATAACTTTCCTTTGATTCTAATTTCTCAGGGCAGGAATTCTTTATACCTCCACCTTTTCCAGGTGCAGAAAAAGGACCCAATGAGAATGTGTTGGTGAAGGTGAATACATCTATGTGTGTTGAATTTAAAGTTCTGGAACACTGACTTAGTGGCTAACTACTTGGGAAGGAATATAGGGAGGGAGACGTGGATACGCTATCACAGAAAAGAATCACTATGCCATTTTCTCACCTACATGTGTCCTGGTTTCCTTAAAGAAGGTGGAGGTGTGCAGCGTTAGAAAAGCAGCAGACCTAAGATCTTTTCTGGAACTTTGACCATCTTATTTCTCTGGACTTAGGTAGGGTTCCTCATCTGGAACACGCTGGTCCAGGTTACGTTTCAATGATGGTCAGAGATGGTTAAGAGATCAGAGGTGGGTGACTAGCGCCTGGCTAGAACAGCTGGATGCAGGCACGTGTCTTCTTCCTGCCGGCTGAGCCTTGGAAGAAGGTGGAGACCAAAGCTCTGGTGGAGCTAATTATCTGCCATCCAGACACGTTTGAATAGCCAAATACCTAGAAAGACAAGGAACCTGGCCTGGCCAGCGTGGCTCAGTTGGTTGGGCATTGTCCTGCAAACCAAAAGGTTGCGGTGTGCAAGAGGCAACTGATCGATGTTTCTCTCTCACATCAATGTTTCTCTCCCTCTCTTTTTCCCTCTCTTACCCTCTTTCCAGAATTAATTAAAGAAAAAAATTTAAAAACAAACAAACAAAAAAGGAAGACAAGGAGCCTGCTTGACACAGGAGTCTGGACAGACAAGGAGCAAGGTCTAAATTGAAGATCACTGGCTTCAGCTGCAAGAAAGGCTGATGGAGCCAGTCCCTCGGCGGACTGGCTTAACCATTATCAACACAACTAGTTTTTTAGGTATTGAGGTTATTGGTTTATTTAAACTTGAAAGTAATAAGGAATCTTTTTTCTGATTTTAAAAGTAATATATAGTAATTAAACATTTTTATAGAATACAGAAAAATATAAAGAAGATAAAAATTAATTGGAAACATCCAGAAATTACAGCAGAGTTAACCTTTTGGAATATTTCCCCTTTTTAAAAAATAAGTAAATAGATCAATAAATAATTAAAAAAAGACAGAATTATGATGCACAGATTGTTTATATCCTTGTTTTTCCCTCCTAATATATTGGGATCACTATCTCACATCCTTAAATGGTTTTTAATGATTGCGTATATAGTCACATTTATCCAAATGTTGTTTTTGGCCATTTAGGTTGTTTACATTTTAGAATTAAAAATAATACAATGATGAACCCCCTTGTCAATACTATTTGTGCTCCGTTCTAAATATTTTCCTATGGCACATTTTCTACAGTAATCGTGTTTTTTAAAAAATTACAATTAGACAAAAACATTTAAAAAATATTTATGAAATTATGTTTAAAAAGGCCATTGACCAGGCACACACATATGCAGACCCAGAGCAGAAAAAGCTCAACAAATTTAAGAACACTTCAGGTTTATCTCAAAAGCATTAGAGACAGAATCTCCCACTCTTAACCTTCCCATGCAATCGCCAGTGAATTGTGACTAGACAAGTCTGAGAGAGAACACCTCATTTAAAAAGCATTACCTGGGGTGAGGTTATCCTGGAGAGCAGTGGATTTATAATAGAGTGAAAATAATGAAGCAAAATCCAATGTGATAAAGCCTCTCTTTCCTTACTTCACTATTTCTGGCCTTTGGGGAAAAAAGGCAGAAGGACAATTTCCAGAGCTGAGGTACTGAGATTTTAATCCCACAGGCCAGCATTGTGGTTATTCCCCTTGACCTAGCACTGTTTGGAGCCTTTAATTTTAACTTTCTCTTTTACTCTCAAAACCTGCCCTTGCATTGTCTCTACAAATGTTTTACAGTTGTGAAGAGAGTGAAGAATTTAGCAAATCACCAGCTATTTATTAAATTCTACCACGTCATTTCTCACATGTATATTGAACAGTATTTAAAACTAGAAATAAGGAAGCAGATTTTATTTCTCGAACCAGTAAACCTGCCACGAGCATTGATCAGTCTCCACAGAGAGAAGCTGTCTCTTGTGACTGCTGCCCAAACAACCCTGACGCGGCCACGCCGGGGCAGTAGCACAGGGACCTGGAATAGTGCCAAGGGAAGAGAGACAAAATGAACTGAAACTGAAAAGTGTTAATAGTCCCAAAGAATCTCAGTGCTGAGCTAAGACAGAATCTCAGTGAGGCCTTTGGCCCCAGCCACGCTTCGCTAGTATCCGGTCTGTCTGTGCCTAATGCCAACACAGGGCAAAACCAAGATGGTGGTGACATTGGTAAGATATTCAATCCTGGGTGTTCCAGGAGTTTCTACCTTTATCTTAGTTTTATTTAGTAGCATACTTGGTAGCTTTATTTACTAACTTGCTCACTGTTTTGAATGTCTCTGGATTATCCAGACTTCCTCTCCTCTAAAAAAATCTGATCTGTTTCTTACTTCCACACTTTCACAGAAGTCAGGGATTGGAAACTGGTGGGGAGGTAAGGATGACATGCCTGCTTGCCCCTGAAATTCTGCCAGTGATAGAAGGCTCCCTTTCTCCTTGTAAGGAGAGTACCGATGGCTCTTTCCACTTCTACCATCTATGGAGAATGGTAGTTTATTGATGAGAAAGGACTGGGGGTGAGTAGATGAATATTCATTTTAAGTTATATATCACAATACTTAAAAAAAAATAAAACTCTGCCCTGGCTGGTGTAGCTCAGCGGATTGAGCGCGGGCTGGGAACCAAAGGGTCCTGGTTCGATTCCCAGTCAGGGCACATGCCTCGGTTGCAGGCCAGGTCCCCAGTGAGGGCCATGTGAGAGGCAACCATACATTGCTGTTTCTCTCCCTCTCTTTCTCCCTCCCTTCCCCTCTCTCTAAAAATAAAAATAAATAAAATCTTTAAAAAAAAAATAAAACTCTTTCTCCACATAAGCATTTTCTGTGTATGTCTATTCGAAGCCAAGAATAGAGGTGATAAAATAACAAGGATCTAAACTGATTAGCAGATACAATTATTATCTCTCTCTTTTTTTCTTTCTTTTCTGGGTGTCCTTGAACTCTGATTCTTTGGACAGTGTTTTTCACTTATTTGGATGGCATACAAACTTACCTTGAAACTTATATTCAACTGATGCTGTTCGTCCCATTGATTTTCAATCCAGCTCCTACTAAAGTTATTCAAAATCACTCAAGTCGTTCTGTAATGCTAATAGCATGCACCCTCCACCAGCAAAAGAGCAACGTCCTTGAAGCATACATTAACTCACAGATAATAGAACTGTATAGTAAATTTTTCTAATCCTTTTCCCTAGAGTTTCAATGAACTATGTCTCAATAAGCAAGGAGGTCAGTAAATCATAACTGATGAAGACAACTCCTGTACTAAACATCTTAATCCCTGACCTTCAGGGTTTGTTGTAAGGATGCCGGGAAGAAAAGTTCAAGAAGGGGAAGAAGCCAGAAGTTGCAGCACTTGCGTTAAGCAGGCCCGGGAAGCTGTGTGGTCTGTGCAGGTATGTGCTGTGCCCAGGTGGGGAGACTTCCTGCAGACAAAATGGCCAGACTGGATGCTAGAGGTGAGGATCCCAAGAGGCTGGCCTTTGCCATGGGTTTTAGTATCATGTCTCAAGTAAGCCGGACTTTCACAAACTCATTTCCTTGCATTGTCAAGATTTTCGATATGAATTAGTTTCTCTTCATGACTATGAGGAACTGTGAAGATCTAACTGTGAGATGGGGCCTCTGTCAATCTTAGGGCTGCTACCATGGAACTTTCTGGTCATGTGGGAGGAATTTGTTTCTCTGGTTTTTATGGCCGGATGTTAGCTTGAATGAGGTCTAGCTCAGCATTGATATTACTCCTGGTTAGGTGGACCTTGTCTGTTTGGATATCAAGTGACAGTGTGAAGTGTCTTTATTTATCATCCCATAGTGAAGTTAATTATTCTGAGACTCTGAAGTCAGGATTGTTGTGGGTTCAATTGGGATCAACCTAGAGTTGTTGAAGAATGGGAGGATTACTTTTTCTGTAGACTGAACAGTAATTTTCAAAAACTTGCTAGCAGTAAAATCTTTTGGTTAAACACAATTTCATGTGGAACATCAGTATAAAAAATAGACAAAAGTGTATGTTCTCTGGTATGCTTGGAGTTCAACCATGGGGCTTTACCCCAAAGCTCAGCATGAAACCTTCTCGGGGGGCATATACTAACCAAAGTGGAAAATTCCTCTTTAAATTTTGTACGTGAGCAGAACCTGCTTGTGCTAAGTGGTAGCACATGGAAAGAACCTGGCAACATTGAGGAATGTCATAGGAAACAACTCCATGAAACTCATTTAGTGTTTACTGGAGGGATGTTGTTAAGGATGTGGTTGATGACATCCCACAATGTTTCCTTTATGAAGATCTGCTGAAGAAATTTTTCTCTTCCCTCAGGACTGCTATTAACCACATTTCTCCTGAGCAACTGGCTAGTTTATGCACTGTGGGTGCTATAAATTGTGGCCTACCCCTATGTATACCTATAGTGCAGGTTTCTCAAACCTTACTGCATGCTAGAACCATCCGGGGAGCTTTCAAAATGCACATGCCCAGACTCACCGCAGACCAATTGCGTCAGACTCCCAAGAGGGGCGTCAGTTCTCTGGATGCTTCCACTGTAGAGCCAGGGTTGAGTACCACTGCTGTGAGGCACTCTGGCATGTATTGTGGGTATTCTCTTTCTCTACCCAATGTCCCAATGCCTTTTTCCTTATATGTCCCAATTTCTTATATGTCTTCACTAGCCTTGTAAATCTTTTTTAAAAAAATGATTGGATGTGCATAATACACACACACACACACACACACACACATTAGTTTATAATAACTACGTAAATGAGTTAGAAATTGTCACTTTTTTAGAGTAAAATTCAGCTATACATTTTCTCCAAAAATACATGTGCTAGTTTGGATCCTTCAAGAAGCAGATCCCAAAATGGGATTAGATGTGTAAAAAATTTATTTGGGGGAGCCACCTGGGAGGAAAAACGGAGAGGGATCTAGATGTAGCTCTGACCTTTGGGAGGAAGAAACAAGGGAGAAAGGGGAGGTGAAGAGCCTTAGCTTGCAGTGCAGTTCTAGGCAGGTTGCACAAGGCCAGTGCGGCGCCCTTGAGCCCACGTCACCGGTCCGAGGAGTTCCGGGCCTCCAGGGACAGGCCAGATTCAGCATCCCCGCTCAGCCATTGACTTTGAGCACCCAAAGGAAGGGTGGCCTCATGCTGATGGGAGGATAGATTTGAGAGCAGAGCGCTTGGGGCCATAATTCAATTATGCTCCCTGCAGTTAGAAATTTGAGAGGCAGATAGTGGCCATGGCATACATGTCACCTGAATTTCTTTCCCATTCTGAGTCTTCCCATTACTTGTGTCTAGAAATAGCAAAGGGTTATGAGGGATGTGGATATATGACAGTGGCAGTAAAGCCAAGAAAGTGACACATGGAGATGCATGGAGGTAGCTGAGGGGCAGAGTGGGCGTTTCATAGAGCATCAGTCCTTGCTCAGCCACGATCGAAGAGGGAGGTGTGAGGTGGGGGCGGGAACGACCACTGAGAGAAGGCGGTTACTTCTAAAGTGAAAAATTTTGGTCAGGAGTGAAAAGATCTGTGCTGGTTAGACTTCGATGGAAACCATCAGGTTAAGAGATTGCTGTCACTTCCACATATGAAATAGAGGCATATTTCAGCCTGGGGTGGTACCTCACACCCATTACTTCAGCAAAACACATTTTGAGCTTTAATATTCAGAAACACACTTTACTCCTTTAGCATAGTGGGTTTTTTTCCTGGTGTCATGTTGTAATAAATTAGGGGAGCTTAAGGGTACCAATGCCTGGGATTCCATTAGAGCAATTAAATCGGCATTTTAAAAGGCAGGTATGAATATCAGCATTTTTTTTAAAAGGCGAAAGATTTATACAATCTGAAGAGAAACCAGAGTATGAATATCAGCATTTTTTTTTAAAGCACTTCAGGTGATGGTAATGTGAAGCCCAAGTTTAGCTGCTTTGGCAAATGGATCCAAAAACTATTAACAGACATGTGAAGGACCCATGAATAAAGTGTACATTTACTCACATAAATATCTGTGAATAATTTGAGGGTATGTTATCATATAAGGTGCTTCAAAATGCTAAGATTTAACATTTACGTAATCCATTAAAACTGTATTTCAGCCTGACTCTCACTTTGCATCGAAGACCATAACAGAAACATTATCTGCTCTGTCACATCAAAATTATGGAAAAAATCACTTCCCTTTCCATTCTTCTTCTGGAAGCAGGGAGAAAACAGGTTTCCATTTCTTAATAGGCCAACTCAGATATGAAGCAAGAATGCAAGTCCTTTGCAGGGAGAGCAGAACCTAAACACCTTAGTGAGGGTTCATTTCCACATTTATTCATTAAATATTTACCCCGTGCCTGATGCCATACAGGGCGCTGGGGCAGATGTGACATAGAACAGAATGAGAAGGAGTTTCCCAGGATGCCTAGCCCAGCTCTGCTAGAGATGGGAGGGCCTTGCGGTACAACTCTAAAGAAGGCAGAGACCCTCATAGTAGAAGGGAAAGGCCGTTTGCATAAAGATGAACCTCCCAGAAGGCAGTCTGACAATGACTAAAGAACTGGTGGGAGTAGTGCAGTAATTTCATTTTCATTACAAATCAGTAATCGTTAATGAATTCAGAACATCCTATGTGTGAACATTATACAAGGTACTTCAACTGATTTAATAGGGGATGCCCTGGGAATTTATCTCATTTGATTTTGGGGAGTTCCCTGGTGCCGTTATAGAGAAAGATGTCTCCCTTCCCCTGAAAAGACCTTGTGGTAGACAGAATAATGGCCTCCTGAAGATGTCCAACTCCCCAAACCTGTGACTATTTTGTATTACATGGCCTAATGGACTTTGTGGGTGGGGTTAAGCTAAGGCCTTTGAAATGCGGATTATGTAGATAAATCCAATGTAATCATGTGTCCTTAAAAGAGGAACAGCATTTCCAGCTACAGTCAGAGAGCTGTGATGATGGAAGTAGGGTCAGAGGGATGGCTATGTGACCTGCCAATGTGGGGACCATATGCCAAGGAGTGCAGGCAGCCCCGATGAGCTGAAGAAAAAGGATTCTTCACTAAAGCTTCCATAAAGGAACACAGTCCAACTGACACCTACTTTAGTCTGGTGAGATCCATGTTAAATTCTGACCTACAGAACTATAAGATAAATTTATGTTGTTATAAGTCATCAAATTTCTGGTCATTGTTATAGCAATAGGAACTAATACAATGCCTGAAGGATCCCAAATCCATTTGTAGAAAGAAGAGAGATGATGCTTAATTTTTTTTGGTTTTGTTTTTTAAGCTTTTTATCTTAAAATAATTTTAGGCGTACAGAAGAATTGCAAATAGAACAGAGTTCCTATATACCTTTTGTTCAGCTTTCCATAATGTTAACGTCACATATAATAATAGTGAAATGGTAAGTATTAAGAAACTAATACTGGCCCCGGCTGGTGTGGCTCAGTGGATTAAGCGTGGGCTGGGAACCAGAGGGTCCCGGTTCAATTCCCAGTCGGGGCACGTGCCTGGGTTGCGGGCCAGGTCCCCAGTGAGGGCCACGTGAGAGGCAACCATACATTGCTCTTTCTCCCTCCCTTCTCCTCTCTCTGAAAATAAATGAAAAAAAAAAAAAAGAAACTAATACTGGTACAGTACTATTAACTGAACTATAGACTTTATTTAGATTTTACCAGTTTTTCTACGAGAGTCCTTTTTTTTTCCTGTTTCAGCACCCCACTCTTTGCATTTAGTTATAATCTCTTTGGTCTCCACCAATCTAGGTCGATTTCTCAGGCTTTCCTTGTCTCATGACCTGTAGAATGCTCTTGGTTTGAGTTGTCTGACGTTTCTCCTGATTAGCTCTGCCTCGTGTACTTGAGTCCCTAGAAGGGGTCATGATATTCAACCATAATACAAGAAACTTTTCCAAACCTGCCAGAGGCTGAGAGCTGAACCCTGATGATTCCTTTTGCAGGAGCGGGCAGGGTGCTAAAGCAGCACTGTTCCCTCCCCTCCACTTGGCCTCCAGAGCTGCCAGCTGTGTTCACTCACCTTGACCTTCACCTGAGGGTCATCAAGGCCTATGCACCCAGGCACCTCCCCGCACATCAAATGTAGTTCTTCTGTATTCACATGTGGTTCCTTCATGGTCCAGCCCCCCAAACCTAAAGAATATTAGACTTCCTGGAGCAAATTAAGAAAAATGGGATTTCTTTTCATATAAAGTTTAGATTATGTGTCATTAGCAGTGAAAAAAGTGCTTAAGAGACTAATCTTTTTTTTTTTTTAAGATTTTATTTTTATGTATTTTTAGAGAGAGGGGAAGGGAGGGAGAAAGAGAGAAAGAGAAACAGCAATGTATGGTTGCCTCTCACATGGCCCTCACGGGGACCTGGCTTGCAACCTAGGCATGTGCCCCGACTGGGAATCGAACCGGGACCGCTTGGTTCCCAGCCCGTGCTCAATCCACTGAGCTACACCAGCCAGGGAAGAGACTAATCTTTTACTCAAATCTTTATCAAGCATCTCTCAAGAAAATGCTTTGTTAATATTATTCACAAATTAATATTGTAAGTGAACTCTATATTTTATTCTCTTTCTATATATTATAATTTAAAAACATGCAGTAAACTTTAAGTTGTCAATAGCAGTATTTTTTCTAAAGTTGTATTATATAATGTGTTTACTTGTTGGTTCAAACCTGTTATGCACATAAAATAGTTTCAGAATTGCTAAGTTCATATCCCTATGAGGAACAGATTTACCAACTTGAGTATAATGTTTGGGTACAGTTTTTTGTATTTAGTCTTACACTATTGAGTTAAAACCCTGTTTTCCAAAAATACTGAGGTCAGTTGCTTTCTTCTCTACTGCTTGTTTAACCATTTTTGCAACTTTTCTATTATTTCAAAATTTTAGATGATATGCAATTCACTCACTCTCATGTTCTCAACTTGAAAACATCCTTTTTGAGCAGGAATAAATAGCGTTTTTGTATCTGTTCCAGCTTTGTCTTAGAGACTGGGCTTAGAAATCTTAGGCTCCAATACTTTGGCACTCAACCCCTTTAGTTCTGGGGAAACCATTGCTCCTGTAAAATAAGTTCAATAAATCATTGTGCAGCACTAGTCAGAGCTTGGACAGTTCCAACAACAAGTGTCAACTTTCAGCCTTACATGATCATTTGACATATGTGCATCTTCCTCTCCTAGCTGGAGTGTACACTTCCGGAAGGCATTAATGCAGTCTTCACATCCTTTGGCAATCTACCTTGGCCACAAGAGATGGTCAAATAGTTTTTCCATCTTTAGCTATGATGATGAGATTGTAGTCACTAAGTGTGATAGATTTTATGTTAACAAAAGGTAGACAATTTCTTTTTCCTCCTGGAACCCTCCTTTTTGCTCCCTCCTGTGCTCCCTTTGCCTTGCTAACATTTCTGCTGGTGGACTCCCTTTTACCTACATTGTTGCTGGGGATCCCATACTTTCTTTTCTCAAATATTGTATGCAGACCCCCTGTATGAAACTTATGACACCATGGTTTTCTTGCTCAGTTCCTTCACGAGGCAGATGTTCTTGGACCAATGGATAACATTAGTGGTTAGCGGGGTGGTGTTGCAGGCGCATTAACAAAGGTTGTCATCTGGTCTTGGGAGCAGGGCAATCTGACTCTTGGGGATAAGTGGGCACTTGCAAATAAAACCTAAGTGTGAAGCTATTTAACTAGTGAGCATAGGACTCATTAAAACCAAAATATTACTGGGAGGAGAATATTTATCAAACCTACTATATGTCAAGAATTATCGGGTACTTCACATTTTAACCTTAAACAACTTAAGTGAAGTGACTTTCTGTTATTGTGTAGAAGAGAAAAATCTAGTGCTGGAAGATGGTGGTTAATAACTTGTCTAGCAATCACCGCTCTTTTTAATTTTAGTTTTCCAATTACAGTTGACATTCAATGCAAGTGGGGCAAAAGTAAGGTTTATAGTCACCGGTATGTGAAACAGAGTTTATTCTTGTTTTACTAAATAATTTGTATTATTTTCCATATGTACAGCTGTAAACCTAGTTTTGCCCCACCCTGTACTATCTTATATTAGTTATCACAACTCTTAAACAACTTCAATCCACTTTCATCTTTCTCTACCTTCCTCCAGAATCAATATTCCTTTTACTGTACCATGTTGTTTGGAGAGAGACAAATGCATTAAATTAATTTGTGGAATTACTAGAGATGTAAGCCAAAGTTTTATTTTGTAAAAATAATCGAAATGAATCAAAATCCTTAAATTGAGGTCAAGCTGCATATCTTAGCAAAGTAGTCAGATACAAACTCTCCTGTTATTGCCAGTGATACACTTGACAAATCCACTAAGTAGTAACTGAGATCCCTAGACAATTTTGTTCACTTTTAATATAGGCTTACAAGATAGGACTTGAAAGAGGCACTTAGACCTCCAATATACCCATCACACGTTGTAGTTGTTATTTTTGTATAGAACACATGGCCTGCCACTCTTTTACTTCCCCCCAGAAGATTCAAACAGCCAAAAGTTATGATATCACTGATTTTGGCGCAAGAATCCAGTTGAACAGGTTTTTCTTTGATTTCTAAGGTCTCACTCATTGGATTGTCGGAGCTGGATATCATTAGAATATTGTACAACTTTTATTGGTTCTAAACTTGGCTCTGTGAGACTTGACAGGAACTGATGAGGAATTATTTTTAATGCCCAACTTTTTCAAAATAGAACCTTCACAGACCAGAGTTTTTGTTTTGCAAATTATTATAATTAGAATGAGGGAAATTTGTTACACGTCAAAATTTTCTCTGAACATTGTGTGTTGCAACTAGTTTTGCTTTCTAGCCAATTTTGTGTGCTTGGCAAGCAAGTTATCAGTAAAAGCATCTTCAGATGAAACACCAGCTTTCACTTCCCCATGGGCGAGCACTCTTCCACTGCAGAAGACATTTATTGACCCCAAGCTAGACATGCAAGAGGTCAGGCCAATACTTTCCAAGCACAATGTCCCATTCAACAATGTAGAATTCTACCATTTCATCAAGTTGTTTAAAATGCTTTATTACATCCTGTGACAACTTTCTTACTCAGAACAAATAATTGATGGTGAATGAGGAAGTGGAAAATGATTTATATAATTTACTGGATGAGGAATATAAACAAGTAAAAACATTAGACCAAAAAAATGGTTAACATTTATTTGTAAGCCTACTTAACTGTAGCCATTTAATCTAAAGAATCGTGTCTGAGCTCTGCCAGGTAGGTCCGGTGGTTAGAGGCGGGTTGTGGGTTTGATCCCCGGTCAGGGCCCATACAAGAACCAACCAGTGAATACGTAAATAAGTGAAATAACAAATCTCCATCTCTCTCTCTGAAATCGATCAATGAAAAAATTTTAAAAATCATGTCTGAAGTGATAAATTCAACAATTTTTCTTTAAGGGGTGAAAAACCCCCAAATCCTTAGCCTCATTTCTCCTTTACTAATGATTATATAGAAACATTTTGGATGATTGACTAAATGAAAGACAGACCGAAAATCTACAAAGTAATCTAAATTTAGAGAAAAATTATGGGGCTAACTTTTGTACAAAATATGTTCACAAAAATTAAAAATTCACCCTTGAGCTGAGAAGTAATTTTAATAGCTTGTTGAAACTAAAGTCTTACAGCTGTGCTTGGTAAGCTTTCTTTTTTCTC
>PVJI01013851.1:0-46333 GCA_004026765.1 Micronycteris hirsuta
GTGGGAATGGGGCACAGAACAAGTAGCATAAATGGGAGGTAGACAACAGACAGGGGGGAAGTTAGAATAGTATAGGAAGTGCAGGAGCAGAAGGACTTATGTGTATGACCTATGGACAAAACTAAAGGGAGAGGAAAGGGGGGTAAGGGGGAGGGGGGAGAGAAGGGGGGAAGCGGGGCAACTGTAACAGCATAATCAATAAAATATAGTTAAAAAAAAAAGATGAAACTGACTAATTCTTGCTCTTGAGAAGCTAAAAATGTGGAGAGGGAAGCAGACAGTTAAGTGAATAATCATGGTACAATAGAGGACTGTACAAAGTGCTTTCAAGACACAAAAGTAGGTGTGCCTACCTCCAGAGAGAAGATATCAGAAGGGGTGTCCTGAACAGGTGCCATCTAAAGTGAGTCTTGAAGGATGAGTAGGTGTACATGAGGGAGAAAAGATGGGAAGGACATTCCTGACAAAGGGAACAGAAAATACAAGGACCTGAGATAGGAAAACAACTGCCATGCTGCAGGAACTGCAAGCAGTCTGGTGGAGCTAGAACAAGGATAGGTGAACACTGCAGCCTTGTGTTATTTAAAACCCTACTTCTCATACAGGACTGCAAAGCCTCCCAGAGAAGAAAGGAAAAGAAAGAGTAGGAAAAGCAGGTGAGACAGCAAATACACATCTCACCTCCTCTCCCACCTTTCCCCAGACTCTGCCTTGCACATATCCCTCTCCCATACCACACACACACCCCTGACAGCTCTGGGAAGGAAAAAAACTCTTCCTACTTTAAGGCCTGTAGCTCCAGAATACCCAGTTAAAGAGGAAAGTCCTCTACTAAAATAGGGAAATGAGCCCTGGCTGGTGTGGCTCAGTGGATTGAGTGCCAGCCTGCAAAATCAAAGGGTCGCCGGTTCAATTCCCAGCCTAGGGCACATGCCTGGTTGCAGGCCAGGTCCCCAGTAGGGGGTGCACAAGAGGCAACAACACATTGATGTTTCTCTCTTTCTCTCCCCCTCCCTTCCCCTCTCTAAAATAAATAAATAAAATCTTTAAAATAAATAAATAAAAATAAAATAGAGAAATGAGAACCTTAAGTCTGAAAAGGGGACATTAAGTACTAATTTACAAAGATCCAACTAACACTGGTAGCCATGCAACTTTGAACTGCTGAGGGAATCTCATCCCACCCCCCCAAGCCCAGAACCAAAGCCTTTTTTACTTAAAGTCACTTCTAGTGAGCCATCTCCAGCTTCTGTCCTCCTGTGAATGCTGTGGGAGCAAAAGTAAGAAAGGCAGCCCAACAAATCCAGAGCTGACTGGTGCTTTAAAAATTACTTTAGCTACGGTTATAGTGTTGCCTCATGCTAAAAACAAAAATAAATTTCAGATGAGAAAAAAAATGACTCTAGCAGGACACATTTCTGAGCCCCAGCCATGCTGAGAATCCTTGGGTTATTGACACAGGGAGGCCAGGCAAACAAGTTAAAGTAAACAAGGCCAAAGAAGCCATGGAAACAAGATGACACACAGAACTGAAGTCTATAACCACACTGGGAAACAGATAGGAGAGGGAGAGAGGCATGGACTAGTCAGACCTGAGCTCTAATCCCAAACCACCACTTCCTAGCTTCACTGAACATTTAGTCTTCTCATCTGTAAATGAGAATAACAGTATTTCCCTCAAAGCATTACTAGATGTATTAAATGAAGTAAAGAATATAAACCACCTAGCCTGAGGCATACAGTCAGTTTAAATAACTTCCCTTCCCTTTAACCAGAGCCACAGCAATGCACTGTTGCACAATTAGGGAGGCGGAGTCCCACTCACAACACAGTCTATGTGAACAGCGCATCCTGGAGTTACACAATGTACAGCCCAGGACAGGCAGCCACTAAGTTTTTTGTCTATAAGCAGCACCAGCACTCTGAAAAAGAGCTAAAATGCCTTGGAGATGTACTCAAGACAAGGGGTGGGTCTGAGACCACACAATCAATTTGAATAATATATACAAGACAGCAGGAAAATAAAGCTCTGAAAACCAAGCCAACTTATCTCAGTCAGAAAGTCTCTCCAATGTTCCTACTGGGGTAAAAGCCAATTTCTGGGCCTTCATCAACCTCAAGTCTGCAGATGAACCCTATCACCCAAAGATTTGGTGAGTGTGAAGCCAGGGATAAAGCAAATGCTACAGGTCTCCAGCTGAGGTCCACGTCCTCTCTGCTTGGCAGGTGGGCCAAACACCCAAGGACAGACAGTTTCTCTGAAGGTGTTAAGTCCTGTCACATGGGACCCAGGAGACTGAGTCCAAGATCAAGGGTGACCTTAACACCCTGGTTACCAAGGAGTGATGCCACTGCTCCTAATTGAGTTTCTCCAGGGCAGGTAGAGATTGTTTTTTATGTCCCCAGACCCTAGCACAGTGCATGATATTATCTATCAGTTATAAATGGTTGTTTAATAAATGAACCAATACGGGCATGGACATATCCCTATCACCTGGCCTCTAGGTCTTTGCATCTACAGCACTCTACTTTTCTTAACCCCGCTTACTTACCTAATTTTTCTCAATTCTCAGGACTCAAATGTCATTTCCACAGGTAATATGACACCATAAACAATATTAAGTTCACCTGAAATATGTACCCTCTTATCACATCCCTTATTTCCACTTCATGACATTTATCAGACTTTACTGGGATTATCTGCTTCATTTTTGCCTTCCCCGCTACACTGTAAGCTCTATAAGAGCAGAAAACATAGCTGTTTTGTTCACTGTACTGATTCCCAGGGCCTGGTATAGGACCTGGCGTAGAGGGAGTGTCCAATATGTTAGAATGACTGACAACGTTAATGAAGGAATGAATGAATGAGAGAGCTCCAGTCCAAAACGACTCTGGGTAATTGGGAATTCAAAACTGGTCTGTAGGCCCGGCTGGTGTAGCTCAGTGGATTGAGCACGGGCTGGGAACCAGAGGGTCCCGGTTCGATTCCCAGTCGGGGCACATGCCTGGGTTGCAGGCCAGGTCCCCAGTGAGGGCCATGTGAGAGGCAACCATACAGTGCTCTTTCTCCCTCCTTTCTCCTCTCTCTGAAAATAAATAAATAAAATCTTTAAAAAAAAAAAAAAACTGGTCTGTAGAGCCCTAAACTGTCAATAGTTACTTTTGGACTAGAATCCTAATAGAGCCTACAAATGCCCGTGCATGGAACACGAGAGCAGATTTGATGAACAATAGAATAAAGAACAGTTTGTATGATGGAGGGAAGGAGAGATAAAGTAGGAGTTATGAAACCCCATCTACGAGTGCCTTGAATGCCACGCTAAGGAGTATGTTTTATTAGACTGCAGGACAGTCACTATCTGCCCTGGGATCTCTAAGGTTCCCCCAGAGGCCTATGGTAGATACCATCCTGCTATAGCCATCCACTGAGCTCCCTTTGTTGCCCACAGACTGATAGGCCTTCTTCCCCTCCCTTCAGGTTCACCCCCTGAGCTATACATGATCATTAAAAAACACAAGTGCTCCCAACACAGATTCATTTATTTTTTAATCCCAACCAAGGCATAGGAGTATTATTTCCTCCTAAATGCTAAGTACTTTCATTGACCTGATATAGCACAGAGACACAAGAGGCCAGAGGCAAAGGCTATTCATACAGAGTTGGGCCCACAGTACCTCCTAAAAGGGGATGGGCAGACTGCCCTGTTTCCACTCTCCTTCTAGTTCTCTGAGCACTGAGGAAATTACCAGCAGGCAGCCTGCTGGTAGTAGGGAGGTGGGGGAAGTGTTGAGGCTCTCCCAGAACTTCAGGTCTATTAATAACCTGGTCACGTGTCCACAGAGGCACAGAATTGTTGTCTGTAAACTTGATAACCTAAGCTAAAGACAGACAATTTAGGGCTGGAGTGTGTTCCAGACCAAGTATTGCAGTCTGGGGTCCACTCCAAATAATGAAATGTGGGAGAAAACTGAAGCAGCCAGAGATACAGTGTTGACTCTTCACAAGGTGCAGGGAAGGAAACTGCAGAATAAATCCCTCACCCTCCCCAACCCTGCTAGCTTTATGTTACAGCAGACCTCAGATGGGTCTTGGCCTTTGTAGGAACTTCAATTTGTCCTTGGAAATATCTTCGCTCACTCTACCCTAACTGATTGTGTCACCTTGGACAAGTCACTGCTCTCTGGGTTTGGGTCTACATCTGAAACCCAAGAAGGCTAGGCCGGATGATCCCTACATCTTCGCGAGTTTGCTCACAGATTTTCATTTCAAGGTACCAGTCCTGATTTATGAGAACCTAAAGTCTAAAACACTATGTTCAAGAGATGGAGAGAGAAAGGGCTCGGGTGTACTGCAGCCACTCCACCAGAAATAGAGGTAAAGGACAGATGAACTGGGAACAAGCCATCCCAACCTCTCAAAATCCCAGCACCTTGAGCCTCAGAAGGCACCATCTCATAGCAACCAGGAAGAGGCTCAGTAAATATAAGCAAATGACCTCACAGCATCAGAATGTGGGTGCCAGTTGCCAGTTCCCATATAGCACCTTAAAGGATAGACCAGCAGAGGTCCACCTGCTTTAAAATAAAAATGAAAAGAGGATACAGAGGGCCTGTATTTCCTGTCTTTCCCAATCTCAGTGCCACCATCAGAGGAAAAGCAAAGCAGGACACCTGTAGGAAATTTACCAAGAGCCATGAAGTTATTAGGTGGCAGATCTGAGATTTAAATACAGTTCTATACATTTGTGTGTGTATGTATGGAACTGTCTGTGGGTGTATAAGCTTTCCTTTATTCCACCAACAGCTTCTTGAGAAAGACTCAAGAAGTGATGGCTTTCAGAATGCCAGGAAAGCTGTGACACCAGGAAGAAATTCAAGTTCTCGTCAGCATTTTGGGGCTCTGTGAGGTGCCCTTCTACATGTATGTGCATACAAACACATAGAATTACATGACACATACCAGGGCTAAACTAAAAATTCCACAGAATACAGATAAATCAAGTGACCGAATATTTCCCAAGCCAGTAAAATTTAACTGTTATACAAGATTACATCTGTATTAACATATCTAAAGAAAAAAATGTGTCTTTTATCAGGAAGGTTAGTAAGCCATAGAAGGTGAGAAAAAGCAGACTCACAGACACACATGTTGACAGACACACTATTGCCAATGAACCCATCATTCATTCATTCCACAAAGGTTTACTGAGCACCTGCTAACTGCCAGGCACAATTCTAGGCCCTGGGAATACAGTGATCCTAACACTCTCCAAGTGAGAAGGAGCCAACAAAGTCCAAGCATTCCAGCTATTGTGCCATGACCTTTCCGTCCACACTGTGAGACAAATCTATCAGTCTACTTCTTATAGCCACTGTATCAGCCAGGGTTCTTAGTTGCAAGAATAACTTAGCTTGCAAGTTCAATAACCAAAACTGATTCTGGCTAGTCTAAGCAGAAAGTGAGCTTACTAAAAGAGAAATTCAGACTCACCTGGAGAAGTGGAAAACCAGAGATGCATGCCAAGAACAACGCCTAAAATCAGGCAGCAGAACTAGTCTGGTCAGCACACCTCGGCTTCCACTGCCAACCTCCACGATCTCCAGCCACCATAATACAGCCACTATAATACCACAACCATGGCTGCCCCAGGAATTCAGTCTTGCTACATACACTGCCACCACTGCTGTCTCTGCTTCTTGCATCACCAGCTCTTTAGGTTTGAAGTCCACGGTGAGTGGATGAGACTGAAAGAACCTATGGCAAGCTGCAAAAGAGTTTGAAAGTGAATGTCTGGCACTTTAAGTGAAGAAATCCTTAAACTGAGGAAAGGGTAATAAATATTCATTTTAGCCACTTTTGCATTATACACAAAACATAGGATTCATCTAACTAATGCCCTTAATTCAGATTTTATGTTCACCATAATCTTTAGGACTACGATTTGGTATTCCATGGTACCCAAAGGTAGAAAATGCACTGGTAATACCAACACAGGCATTTCAGTATATGTGACAGTTCTATTTCTCAAGGTAAACTTAAAAATTGGCATTCTAGTTTTATATATCAGCCTTGTAAACTCAGTTATGAGAGTCCGCTTAAAGAGGTAATTATTCTCAGGGTACTGACAAAATCCGAACATTCACAAAGTGAAATACTAATGCTCACTCACTGAGCACTTCATATGTTCAAGATACTATTCTAAGCACCCTTTATGGATTACCTAGCTTTTCATAACAACCTAACAAATTGGGTACCATTCTCCCTACTTTACATAAGAGGAAACTGAGACACAGAGAGGTTAAAGTAAACTTGACTAACAATATGCAGCGAATAAAACAAGAAGTCCAGAATTTGAACCCAGGTAGTGCAATTCCATACTTAAACTTTTGTCAACTCCCAAATTCAATCCCCACTAATGAGGCCTGTCAGGTAGTGGTCTTGCTCACTGCAGTGTTTCCAGTGAATGACAGAATGGCAGGAAGACACAGTGCTATGTCCTCCACTCTATGGTTAAATCCTTGATTTAATTAGCTGCAGATATAAAACCTTACTGGATGAGAGAAGGCTGTCCACACAGAACAAGAGCAGACGAAACACCTAAGTGAGGCTTTGCTTGGCTTCCAGATCCTCTAACTGCAGCTACTGACAGTACTATCCACACAAGGTAGTCTTTGCTGGACTTAGAGCTCAATTATTACTATGTTATAACCTTCTATTTATATTCAGGGAGTATGCTTACATTCAGAAAAAAATTTACACAAAATACTATATATTAAGATAGTCATCTCTCCAAAGTGGAATACATGAGACTTTCCAATGGAAGTGGAAAAAGAAAAATTAAAACTCTTATTTTATATTAGTTTTTAATTGTAAAATATTGGGTTGACCAAAAAGCCATTTTAGTTTTTTCCATAAAATAAGAGATACATTTTTCATTTTCAGAAAAATTTTTCATTTTTCATGTTAACTTTATTGATCTGCATGAGTATGTCAGCTGTCTCCCACTATTGGCTTCCAGTGGGTAGAGGCCAGGGGTGCTGCTAAACACCTTCCAATGCAGAAGACAGTGCCACAGCAAAGAATTATTCATCCAAACGTCAATACTATGAAAAAACCCTACAAACCACTTTTGACACCTTCCATCAGTCACAGCACCTTCTCCATACACTGCACAAATTTTTTTTCTGAGTTTCAGTTGTGTTTTTACCTTTCTTGAAATAATAAAGCATATGTCAAAAATATTGCATATTTTCTTCCACTTTCAATATTAAAATGGCTGGACAAAAATTCACCAAATTTTGATAAGTTTTTTTAAATGCACACTGATATAACAGCTGTCAGAATACAGTCTAACAAAATTGTTTCAAATGAAGTAAAAGATAACTAAGCACTATTAGAGCCACTGTAAAAGAAAAACATAACGGACTTTTTAGCCAACCCAGTATAAAAGTTGTGCTTTACCAGTATTAACTGTACAGGCTAACAATGTTCCCTCTCTGAGTCATTATGTCAGATATTTACATATTCTTTACCACATACAAGGTGTCCTGAAAATAGAGCGGAAGTTCCACAGTGTTGGAGGAAGGACATCAGTGTCTGGAGTCACTCATTTGTTTTCAGGATACTATGACATACTGCAGTTAATATGTACATGCCTGATTGAATGAACTTAATGAATTATGATTTCTATTTTTTCCCAACTAAACCAACCCTCACCATGCAGATAAATGATTTTCAAGATTCCCGCAAATAAGTAAGCAAAAAATAAAAAATAATTCTCATGGATAGAGATAATATTAAAATTACACACAAAAATAAACAGTAATAAGAGAGTGACAAAGCTGATTCTTCTATTCCTAGTATCAGCTCTCTATCAGTAAAAACAATCTAACTGGTTCAAAAAATAAGTTGTCAAAAATTTTTCAAAGTCATCAAAAAACTACTTAAAATAAGGATTTACAATTATTATTAACAATGAACTGCATCCTTGGTTTATACTGTGCCTTGATATATTAAATCAGGGGTAAGTAAACATTTTCTCTAAATGGCTAGATACTAAATATCTTAGGCTCACAGGCCACACGTTCTCTATTGTAACTAAATAATTCTGTCATTATAGTACAGAAGTAGCCATAGATAATATGTAAACAAATAAATGAGGTCGTGATAAAACTTTATTTGTAGAAGTGGGCGTAGTTTGCTGACCCTTCGATTAACTAATGATGAAATACAGCTATCATGATGAAAAACACATCTACAGAGTAAATCTAAAATTAAACCTCTATAAATTTTATTTGATGTTTAAAGTCTGGAGACACTTAACCCAGTTAAGAAGTCTTTTTATAGGTTTCCTGCTTAATAGTGAAAAACAAAAGGCATATATCATTGGTGAAATGCCTTCTTGCTGCAGTAAAAAATGGGATTAAATAGTACATGAAAATTAATATTTTTTAAACTGCACTCACTTGTCAGGAAATGCTATTTGAACAATATATACAAAATATTTCTTAAAAATTTTTTTAAAATATTATAAATTATGGAGCATGACAGATTTTCTATGCACTGAGACATATGTTTTCTTTCATATATGCCAGTTACAAGTATTTACTACATTCTGTCAAATGCTGAAATACAGAAGTGGCCTGTTAAGGGCCACTTAAGAAAAAATAAGCAATACAGTATAAGATTTCTTTTATTAAAATAAAGTTTTATTTTTTAAATAGCAAATAAAAATCAATGTTTTTTTTAAACTACCTAAGTATAACCACTGATAATGCAGCTGCAAATCCGCAAATCCGCAGAGACAGAAAGTAGATTAATGGTTGCCAGGGGCTAGAGAATGGGGAGTGACTACTTAATAGGTTTCTTTTAGGGATGATGAAATGTTCAGGAATTTGACAGTGGTGATAACTGCATAAAACTGTTTAAAAACCACTGAATTGTACACTTTAAAATGGCAAAGTTTATGTTAAGTGAATTGTATCTCAAAACAAAAACTGAATGGCTGCTGGCTGCCTGGTGTGTGAGGGCCACTTTCACCCTCACTCACCTTACAATACAGAATCCAGCTCGGGCTCTATACACTCTAGCATACTGAGCCCTTGCAAAACGCACAGGATACAAGTACATTTCATCACTCACATTAACCAATACACTGAAAGTGACTTCTTCCTGTTCTCGGAGTCCCCATTTAAATCTGAAAGACTCATGGCTTTTTTTTTTAAAGCACACTTTGGTGTCAGGACTAAGCAAGGTCCTTAGCATCCTCAACCTCAGGCTATAACTGGCTCTGCTACTTACCTCTCTCTCCTTGACTGGAGAGAAAAATACAATCTCTTCTACAAAAGCCAGGGAGACAGGAAAAAAGGAATTCAGGGGCTATGGCACCTCCAACAAATATTCATTGGCTAAACTGACTAAGCAGTTTTCAAATTATGCTCTGTAGACCCCTCCTGTGACCCCCAACCTCCTGCCCAGGTTCCTTGCTAATATCTACTTCTTTAAGCAATATCCTTGGCAACAGAGCAGCTCTATCTTTGTTGGGTTTAAAACATTAGAAATACACTTTTTTTGTTTGTTTGTTTTAGTGAAAAAATGCCTCACTTACATAGCAGATATCTATAACTTTTGCTAATTTCAACCATCTCCCAACCTTCCAAACACCTTCTTTGAGTAAATGCACCTTGATCTTCTTCTGGGCTCTCAGTCCACATGGTTCCAGGGGAGCTGACTCTGACTCCGTGAGTAGAATGAACTCTGCTGGCCAAAAAAAAGGCCAGCATTCTTCTGGCCACAATGATTTAACTTAGGGTAGACACAAGACCCAAACCAAAATCATACCCAGGACCGCCAGTACCATCAGGAAAAAGGTATTACCTTTCAATAATGGTTGCTTAGCTGGTAGAATGCATACCCAAAGCTGATATCTATCTTTGCCACTGCCTAAGAATAAATCAAAACAAAGAAAAGCAACGCCAAGAGGAAAGAAATTAGATCCAAATGACATTCAAGTCCCTGGATCTTGCTGTGTCTAAAAGTGTTATCTACTTCTAGGCTTTTTAGTTTACTCAGTAAGTCCCTCTCTCTTGTTTAAGTTAGTCTCAGTTGTATTTCTGTCATCTGCAAAAGAGTCACATCAGCCATTAAAAAGAACAAAATCTTACCATTTGCAACAGCATGGGTAGACCTAGAGGATATTATGCTAAGTGAAATAAGTCAATCAGAGAAAGACAAATACCATAAGATTCCACTTTTATGTGGAATCTAAAGAACAAAATAAACAAAATTGAAACAAGACTCTTAGACATAAAGAACAGACTGATGGATGCCAGAGGGGAGGGGGATTGGGGTACTGGGTGAAAAAGGTGAAGAGATTGAAAAGTACAGATTGGTAGCTACAAAACAGTCACAGGAATGTAAAGTAAAGCATAGGAAATATAGTAAATCATATTATAATAACTATGTATGGTGCCAGGTGGGTGGGTATTGGAAATATCAAGAGGACCACTTTAGGAAGTATATCATTGACTAACCACTACGCTGTACACCTGAAACTAATACAAAATAATATCAATGTAAACTGTAATTGAAAAAGCTTTTTTTTTAAAAAAAAAAAGAGTCACAGCAAATGAAAAATTATTTGGGGAAAAAATTAGAAACATCCATCAGGTTAATGAATTCCAAACCTCCATCTGGTCCATAAACCCAAACTTTTACAATAAATCACAGTCAGGGAGCCCTGGCTGGATGGCTCAGATTGGAGGACCGGCCCATGCCCCAAAGTCTGCAGGTTCAGTCTCAGCCAGGGCATATACCTAGGTTGTGGGTTCGATCCTCGATTGGGGCGTGTATGGGAGGCAGCCAATTGATGTTCCTCTCTCACATTACTTCTCTCTCTCCCTCCCTCCCTCTCTCTAGAATCAATTTTTTAAAAAATATATCCTCGGGTGAGGATTAAAAATAAATAAATAAATTTAAATCACAGTCAGGAAAAGAATCTTTTAAAAGGCTCCTAGAAGTCTGTATTCTTGACTCCCCATTAAATTCCTAAATGTGCACAGCATTTTACAATTTCCAAGTCACTTTCCCATTGACAATATCATCAGATCTTCAAAAACAAAACACCCTGTGAAGTCAGCCTTCACATTATATAATGGAAGACACTGAGGCTCAGACAGAATTGACTAACTTGAAGTCATCCAATCTGAAATCAAGGCTTCTGGCTCCAAATTATAGCTTTTCACTAATCATTACTGCTTTTCAGTTCTCAGCAAGCCATACACAGGGCTGGGAACCTGACTGGGCTCAGTACAGACTTGTTATGTGACAACATTGTTTCCCTGCCCCTGGCAGCTTTGCCTTGTTTCATTCAAGCCTCACCCTGTTTGTTGCCTTTCCTCAGACACTGTGATATAAACAAGTCCATGGCAGAGCATCCTAATGCACGTACATAAGGGTGTGTCAACTGACTGGCAGCCCTGAAAGTCAGCAGCCTTACTCTCAAAGTAGCCCTAGACCTATCAAAAGTCAGTGGATAGGATCTGAGGAGGAAAAAATGTCTTCTAAGATGTATCTGTGGTATACTTAAGCTAACACAACTTCTGTATCTACTGGGATCTGAAGACTTAAAAATCATTACAGGTCGGGAAAACCGCAACAGCATACATTCAAGGGTTTAAAAGTACATTAGACTCATACCATATATAAAAATTATATATGCACCAATGACCTAAATATAAGAGCTAAAACCATAGAAGAAGACATAGGGGCAATCTTCATTACCTTGGATTGGAAAGATTCTTAGATATGACACCAAAAGCATGAGCAACAAAAGAAAAAAAAAGATAAATGTGTTGCAAAAAAATTAAAACTACTGTGCAATAAAAGTGCATATGAGTGTATGTACATATTTTCTGGTTATAAAAAGAAATGAAGTTTTCTGATACATTCTACAACATGGATAAACCTATGAACAGTATGCTAAGTGAAATAAGCAAGACACAAAAGAAAAAATATTGGTCCTAGTCGGGTAGCTCAGTTGGTTAGAGTGTCATCTGGATATGCCAAGATTGCGGGTTTGGTCCCCAGTCAAGGCACATACAAGAAGCAACCTGCGAATGGATAAATAAGTGGAACAACAAATGAATGTTTCTCTCTCCCTTCCTCTCTCACTAAAATCAATAAACAGAAAAAGGAAAAATATTGCACGATTCCATTCATATGAAATATCTAGAACAAGCAATTTATGGAGGCAGAAAGTAGATTAGAGTTAAGCAGGAGCTAGGGCGAGGGGAAAATAGGAGGTATTGCTTAATGGATGCAGAGTTTCTATTTGGGTTGTTGAAAAGGTTTTGGAAATAGATAGTGGTGATGGTTATGAATGTAGTAAGTACCACTGAGTTCTACACTTAAAATGGTTAAAATGGCTACAAAATAGTCATTTTAACAATAGTCATGGGGATGTAAAGTTAAGCATAGGAAATATAGTCAATAATATTGTAATAACTATGTATGGGATCCAGTAGGTAGTGGAAATGTTGGGGGGAACACTTTGTAAAGTATATGATTGTCTAACCATTATGCTGTACACCTGAAACTAACACGAAATAATACTGAATGTAAACTGTAATTAAAAAAAAATAAAGTGGAAAATTTTATCTTGTACCTTTTACCACAATTTTTTAAAACTTTTTAAAAAAGTGATGTGCTCAACAAAATGAAAAGGAAACCCACTGTATGGAGGAACATATCCGCCAATGATACATCTGATAAGGGGTTAATTTCCAAAATATATAAATAACTTATAAAACTCAACACCAGAAAGACAAACAATCCAATTAAAAAATAGGCAAAGGACCCGAAATAGACACTTCTCCAAAAAGGACATAAAGCTGGCCAATAGACATATGAAAAATGCTAAATGTCACTAATCATCAGAGAAATGCAAATTAAAACTACAATGAGGTATCACCTCACATCTGCCAGAATGGCTACCATCAATTAATCAATAAAGAACAAGTGCTGGTGAGGATGTGCAGAAAAGGGAACCCTTGTGCACTGCTGGTGGGAATTTGAATTTGTGCAGCCACTGTGGAAAAATTAAAAATGGAACTGCTGCTTGACTAAGAGATCCCACTTCTGGAAATACATCCTAAGAATCCTGAAACACCAATTAGAAAGAACCTATGCACCCCTATGTTAACAGCAGCATTATTTACAATAGCCAAGGTCTGGAAATAGCCCAAGTGCCCATTGGTAGATGCGTGGATAAAAAAAGATGTGGTACATTTACACAATGAAATACTACACAGCTATAAAAAAGAAGGAATTCTTACCCTTTGCTACAATATGGATGGACCTGGAGATTATTCTGCTAAGCAAGATAAGCCAGTCAGAAAAAAACATACCATAATGATCTTATTCATATGTGGAATCTCATGAACAAAATAAACTAACAAAATATGACCAGAGACATGGATACATGGAACAGACTGACAGATCTCGGGGGGCGGGGGGGTGGAAAGTTAGAGGGGGAACTAAAAAAGATCATATGCACATATGCATAACCCATGGACACAGACAATGACGTGGTAAAGGGTTGGGGTGGGGAGGCTGGGTGGAGCAGCACAAAGGGGGAAAAAATGGAGGATATTGGCAATAATGCCAACAATAAAAAATTAAAAATAATAAATAAATAAAAAGAACGATGTACTGACACATTCTATAATGTGGATAAACCTATAAAATATTATGCTAAATTAAAGAAGCTATACCCCAAAGGTCACATATTATATCAATCTATTAATATGAAATATTGAGAACAAATAAATCCATGGAGACAGAATGCAGACTCATAGCTGCCAGAGGGTGGAGGGAATGGGAAGAAAATGTTTAATAGATAAGGTGCTTTACTTTGGAGTGACAGAAATGTTTTGGAACTAGATAGAGGTGATGGTGGCACAACATGGTGAATGTACTAAATGCCACTGAATTGTTCCATTTAAAATGGTTAATTTTATGTTATATGATTTTCACCTCAATAAATATTTTTTAAAATACACAAGAGAATTCAGGGTATCATCTGAGTAGCTAGACTTAGGGCTAAGAAGAGAAGCAAAGCAAGGAGAAGCAAGGCAAGGCAAGGCAAGGCGAGACGAGGTGAGGCAAGGCAAGGCAAGGCACGAAATGGTCAGAAACTCAGTGAGCAGTCTAAGAGAGACCTCCAGGAACAGCAGCAAAAAGCATCTTGATGCTGCAGCAACGCAATAGCTCCCTGCATTGCTGAGGGTAGAGGTCAAGCTGCTATAACTATGAGGACCCCACACAGAAAAGATTAAACCAAAGAGAGTGTATTTCTCTCTCAAATAACAATCGAGCAGTTAGCAGTCAGCAGTCAGGGGCTGAGACTGGAACTTTGTGACCCTTACTCAACAGGATGCTGCCATCTCTGAAACCAAAAACAGTGCTGTGCCTCGTGCAATCTCCCAGCTGGCAGGAAGGAGAAAGGGCAAGCACTCATCCGCTCTTTCTAAGCCATGTCCCAGAAGGGGTAGAGGCACCACTTTCATTTGGATGACACTGTTCAGAACTTAGATTTGTGGCCACAGTTGGTTGCAAAGGAGGCTGGGCAGCCATGGGCCCCACAAAAACCGAAGTGTTCTATCATTAATGAAAGAATGAGAGAGTCAGTATCAGCACAGACAACTAACAGTCTGTGCTATACTCACTTCAGGTATTTTCTATTTTTTTTTAATTAATTTGTCTTATTTAACAAAGAACCTATTCCCAAGCCCAGCTACCCTGAGGTTTGCAGACATTGTTCAGTGGAATTTCTGGCTAGGGTGAAAAGAAAAGAAAAGAAGAGCAAGACTGTTGTGAACTGATATCCCTGTTAGCCTCACTACATCCACCAATGCCAACAAAGCCTATTATTTGCCTTTTGTGACTGAGTATTTATAACATAGAAATAAGAGTTTCTTAAAAACAAGACCAAAAAAAAAAAAAAAAAGCTGTCTGTGCAATAGTGGGTCAGGAATACAGGAAAAAACCAAAGCAGGTCCACTTTTTTAAAAACACATTAAATGTGTGTGGCAATCCTACCCAAAGCCATCACAATACAGTGAAATAATGAACAGAGAGACATATAATGTATAATAGGAGAATAACAGTGGTGATACTGGAACTCGGTATTAAAGGATGAGGAGTTTACCAGATAGAAAAGGTAGAAAGACATTTCAAGTAAAATGGAAAACATGAATAAAAATACAGAGAGAGTGTAGTTTTCTGAGTACAGGTCTTTTACATCCTCAATTAGGTTTATTCCTGGGTACTTTATTTTTCTTGTTGCTATGTCAACTGGATTTTTTTTTCCTGATTTCTGTTTCTGATATTTCATTGTTGGTGTAGAAAGTGCATTAATTTCTGAATATTGACTTTGTATCCCTCTGTTTTGCCAAATTCACTTATTAGGTCCAGCAGTTTTTTGGTGGAGTCTATAGCATTTTCTATGTACACTATCACATCATCTGCAAACAATGACAGTTTTGCTTCTTCCTTTCCAATTTGGGTGCCTTTTATTTCTTTTTCTTGTCCGATTGCTGTGGCTAGGACTTTCAATACTATGTTGAATAGGAGGGATATTTGCCAATGATACCTCAGACAAGGGTTTGATCTCCAAAATATATAAAGAACTCACACGACTCCAACTCCAGGAAGACAAAAAACCCAATTAAAAAATGGGCAAAAGACTTGAACAGATACTTCTCCATGGAGGACATACAGAGGACCCAGAAGCATATGCAAAGATGCTCAGCATCACTAGTCATCAGAGAGATGCAAATTAAAACCACAATGAGATACCACTTCACACTGGTGAGAATGGCCATCATAAACAAGTCAACAAACAAGAGTTGGAGAGGATGTGGAGAAAAGGGAATCCTACTGCACTGTTGGTGGGAATGCAGACACTGTGGAAAACAGTATGGAATTTCCTCAAAAAAATAAATATTGAATTGCCTTTTGACCCAGCAATTCCACTGCTGGGATTATATCCTAAGAACCCTGAAACACCAATCCAAAGAACCTATGCACCCCAATGTTCAAGGCAGCACAATTTACAATAGCCAAGTGCTAGAATCAACCTAAGTGCCCATCAGCGAATGAGCGGATCAAAAAACTACAGTACATTTACACAATGGAATACTACATAACAGAGAGAAAGAAGGAGCTCCTACCCTTTGCAACAGCATGGATGGAACTAGAGAGCATTATGCTAAGTGAAATAAGCCAGGTGGTAAGGAACAAATACCATATGATCTCACCATTAACAGAAACCTAATCAACAAAACAAACAAGCAAGCAAAATATAATCAGAGACATTGAAATTAAGAACAATCTGACAGTCACCAGAGGGGAGGTGGGAGGGGATAATGGGGGGAAGGGTTTTCAGGAACAACTATAAAGGACACATGGACAAAACCAAGGAGAGGGGTGGAAGCAAGGGAGGGAGGTGGATTTGGCTGGGGTAGGGAGGGAGTGGTAGGGGGTTAATACAGACAACTGTAATTGAACAACAGTAAAATGATTTTTAAAAATACAGAGAGAGTGGGAGTAGGTGAGGGTAAAAGGGGGATAAATGGTGATGGAAGGAGAATTAACTTCGGGTGGTGAACACACAATACAACATAGAGATGATGTATTATAGAACTGTACACCCAAAACCTATATAATTTTATGAACCAACGTCACCCCAATAAATTCAATAAAATTTAAAAATATATAAATAAAATAAAACAAACAGAGAGAAAGATTTGCTGAAAAGACAATGTGCAGGAGCCAGATCATGGAATGCTACAAACACCAGATTCAATCAAAACCCTCAATTTTATAATCCAGGACTTGAAAAGCAACAGAGACTTCTGAGCAGGTAAGGCCCATGGTTAGATTGACCTGTTGGAAAGACGACTCTGGTGGCCAACAGAAAGGATGGACAAAAGGAGAGCTTTGGGCTCACATCCCTGCTGTTATGCCTAGTCACATCCTTGACTCTCCAGTGCCACCACCCATAAGACAAGCCCTTGCAGAAGGAAGGCAGTAACAGAACCCCAGGCCAACTCCTACAAAGACTAAGGCAGGACAAGGGTCTTAGTTCTGTTTGGTTTTGTTTTTAAGCTTGTTTTATTGAGGTAAAATTCACACCACAAAAAATTAACCATTTTGAAGTAAAAATTCAGTGGCATTTATTACATTCACAATGCTGAGCAACCACCGAGGTTCTCGGTTTTTGACAAGGTCCAGGAAAACTGTGATTTCACTGAGGTCAAGCTCCACCCATTCCTGAAGCATCTGCTCAGACGGATATGCCAGATACTTGTTGCTTTGGCAGATACCTGCCTTGAGTCCCTAGACTGCCACACTCTTTTTCTAGCCTTTCCTGACCTCAGCTCCCCTGAGAACACAGGACATAGTAACCAGAAGCAAATTTCACTATGCCTATGCCTTATATAAAACTTTTCAGTGGTCCTGCATTGCCAAAAGAATAAAGTCTAACCCTGGCTGGCATAGCTCAGTGGACTGAGCGCGGGCTGCGAACTAAAGGGTCGCAGTTCGATTCCCAGTCGGGGCACATGCTTTGGTTGCGGGCCAGGTCCCTGGTGGGGGCCACGTGAGAGGCAACCACACATAGATGTTTCTCTCCCTCTCTTTCTCCCTCCCTTCCCGTCTGTCTAAAAATAAATAAAATCTTTGAAGAAAAAAAAAAAAGAATAAAGTCTCTCGAATCCTTAACATTACACATGAGGTTCTCTAAAATCAGGCATTTACTTGTTTCCCTAGCTCATCTCCTAAACATGTTGCCCTAAAATTCTTCACTCTTATTACGTTTCCCTTACTACATGTGACTAGTCGCTCAAACATGCTATTTTCTTTCTCTCACCCTGGGAATGATGTTGTCACCCCCATATACTTTTTCCCCAGGCTTATTGTACCCTGGGGAAAGTTCTTGTCCTATTTTCATTATTTCCTGGGAACAGCTCTCATCCTCGTCTCATTGTACCCTGGGGACTGGGCCACGTACACTGATCCCCAGATACGTCACTGACCATATCACACACAGGATGACCTTTCCCAACTCCTCTCTTCTACTTCTGTCATGTTACTTACCCTGATTACATCTGTTTCTGATGCTTCTGTCTGAGTCTCTTATAAGCCCAGGGCTTCTAAAGTGACTGTACCTGGTTTTAAAGTAATCAAAGTCATTGAAACAGAAAAGCATGGTGGCTATCAGGGCTGGTGGCGGGGGAAGAGGAATGGGGCGTTATTGTTTAAATGGATATAGAGTTTCAGTTTTATAAGACAAAAAGAGTTATGAAGATGGATGGTGGTGGAATGGTTGTACAACATTATGAATGTATTCAATACTACTGAACTGTATGCTTAAAAATTTGTTATGATGGCAAATTTTATGTTCTGTGTATTTTACCATAATAAAAAAATTACTGGTAACTGGGACTTAGGAGAGAGACATATTACATCCCAGCAAGCTGAGGGGTTGGATCCTGATCTTATTCTTCCTTACCTTCTCCTCTGACAGAGTGGCATACCTGTTCGGATGGCATTTGAACCCAGCCTCATCTTACCCTGAAGATATCTGACTCCAACCTCATCTTACTTTGGGAACATCTCTGACCTAAGCCTTCCCAATCACCACACCACTGAGAAAGTCACACTAAGTATAACCTGGAGATGGCTTGCATATTGATCTTGGCTGACATTAAATGTAAAGAAAGAAAGGTGATGTGAAGCAACTGGCCAAAGTAATCCCAGTGATATTCCAAACTAGGAAAAGAAAGTCTTTCCTGGAGAATGGAAGAGAAAACTTT
Source organism: Micronycteris hirsuta (assembly GCA_004026765.1). Taxonomy (NCBI): domain Eukaryota; kingdom Metazoa; phylum Chordata; class Mammalia; order Chiroptera; family Phyllostomidae; genus Micronycteris; species Micronycteris hirsuta. Next base: position 18,880 of record PVJI01013851.1, read on the forward strand.
CCAAATGATCACAAAATTCTTCTGACTTTGTGTGTATACAAGCCAAGGATGTGTCAAGTGGTACATAGGAAGATCTCAAAGAAGGCCTTTGCCCAGGTGTTTTAGGTTTTCAGCTGTAGCAGCATCACAAATATCAGTGTGTCCCCTGTGAGCGAATAAACAATGCCCAGTCCAGGACATTCAGATTTTGCCTTTCTTCTGGTTTCTAGGCCTGTGTTTTACAAACTCCATTGCGCAGCAAAGTAATAATGTTTAGACTCTGTCATTCTAGAACATTTTATTTGGGCTTGCTTGGCAATGTGTAAGTGGAACAGATCTAGGCTTTATTATTTTCCAGCCATTCAATCTTGGCAAGTCACTTTCTTCACAGGTAAAATGAAATAACAGTGATATCTTACAATGTTGTAAAGAAAAGTAAAAAAATAAATAAAGATATAGATATAGATATATACATATAATCTAGGAGTGACCTGGCCCAAAATATTTCATTCAACAAATATTTACTAAGCACATGCTATGTGTCAGTCAGTATTTTAGGCAATGAGGGTTTGACAATGAAGAAAAATCACTGCCCTTACAGAATTAACAGGGAGTGGGGGGCAAGGTAGAGGGCCTGACAAGTAAGTACGTCAGAGCATAACAAATGCTCTGAAGAAAAAAAAAGTAGAAAATACAACTTTAGGTGTACTAAAGGGAAGAGGTTACTATTTTTAAATAGAATGATTAAAGGGAGCCACTGAGAGGATGACATTTGACCCAAAGATCTGAAGTCAGAAAATGAGCCATAACTGAAAGTGCAAAGGCCTTGAGGCAAGAGCACATCTTATTCAAAGAAGAGTGAGGAAGCAATGGGGCAGGGTGAGCAGATGGAGAGGACATGAGGATAAGCCAGGTAACTGTGAGCCAAGTCACTCTAAGGACTTTGGCTTTTTCTCTGAGAGAAATGGGAAGCCACTAAACAATTCTGATCAGAAGAGCTATAAAACTGGATTTAGGTTTTGAAAGCCTTGCTCTGGCTGCTCTGTTCAGCACAAACTGTAAGTAGGCAAGGGCAAAAGCAGGGAAACTAATTAAGAAAATGAGAAAACGATAGCTCAGATCAAGGCAGTAGGAGTGGAGGCTATGAAAAGTGTCTGAATTTTGGATGTGTCTCAAAGGTACAACCAATAGGATTTGCTGACAGGTTGAATGTAAGTATGAACTTGTTAAATTTAAAATGCCAATTAGACATCCAAAATATAAATTAAGAGGTTTATATAAAACTCTAAAGTTCAGAGAAGTTTGAGCTAGCAACACAAATTTCAAAGTTGTCAATGAACAGATGATAATTAAAACTACAAAAGTGGCTATTGAATGTAATTTATTTATTAATGAATAAATGAAGTACCCAATGAATAGTAACTGCTATTATAACTGCTTTGTTTTCTTAAGGTGCTAGAGGTATTTGCCAACTATGTATACTTACCATGTATACTTAAATTTCAGTGTCCAGCCTCAAACGCCATCCCCAATCTTTCAACTCTCTTCTTTCCATCCAGATTTTCAATTAAAACATCAGATAAGTGAAGGCATTGTGGTGGTAAGTGGTAAAGGCACCAATTTCAGAGTTAGACAAGGTTTGAATTCTCCATCTTTGCTACTTACTAGTTCTATGACCTTTGAACCTCAACTTTCTTATCTATAAAATGGGGCTAACATTACCTATATTAGGATAGTTGTAATGATAAGATACATATTCATGCATTTGTTCAATAAATACTTATTAAGTATCTGTTACACACCCAGGACTGTGTTTAGCACTGTTTGCTGTTGCCACAACAGTAAACAGGCACAGGTACTATCAACTATTGCCCAAGGGACCATAATATTTTGAAAGGACAGAGGTATAATTTTAATATTTAAAAAACATCACCTCTCTGAGTTCCAACCTAGTTTGCAGCAACACAGCTAAATGCACCAAGAAGGTCAGACTCATCATAAACGGGGGAGCCATTATGGCGCCTCCCTCGGGAAATAATGAAAAAGACTGAAGTCAGCCAGCATGCCAAGTACACTTGCTCCTTCTGTGGCAAAACCAAGACAAAGAAGCAAGCTGTGGGGATCTGGAACTGTGGTTCCTGCATGAAAACAGTAGCTGGTGGTGCATGGACCTACACCACACTTCTGCCATCACGATAAAGTCAGCCATCAGAAGACTGAAGGAATTAAAAGACGAGTAGAAGCTCCACAGTTTGAAACATTGCTAGCCTACAATACATGGGTTAATTTATACAAAAAACAATCATCTAGGTAAATATGTAAAGAGACTGACACAGTGCCTGGCAAACAGTAAGTGCTAAATAAATGACGGTACTTATTATTTCATAATTAAAGCATATAAATCCTCATAGGACAATACACTTTCAGAATTGGAGTGACTTTTAGAAATCAAAAGATCCAATTCCCTCATTTAATAGATGAGTAGGTTAACTTACTCCATAATAAACTTACCCAGGACACTTATTCAGTCAGACCAGGTGCCTGCCAGGTATGTGAGACACAGGGATAAGTAAAACACAGTCCCTACCTTATGCCAAGTAAATATGCAAGAGGGAAGTATCTTGCCCAAGGTAACCTAGTCAATCACTTACTCTGGAAATCATGTCTTCTAATTTTTAGTGTCTTGCTCTTGCCACTGATCCAGAATTATTCAATTCAAATAAAAACATTTCTCAGGGAGAAAAGCCTACCATGTGCCCTGTGTGTGCCAAAGAGAGTGCCAGCCCATAGTTCAGCAATTCCTCACAGGTAGCTTGTCAAAAAGGGTAAGTCCCTTTAGGCTTAGAGGTTGATTATTTTTGCTTCATAAACAGTCAGTAATAGGCAGGTCCCCAGAAGCCTGGTAGGAAGTCACAGAAAGATGGAGAAAAATAAAGTGAAAGCCTGCAGTCACCAAAGCAACTGGTTAAGCAGAGAGAAAGAAGAGCAAAGCCAGACCACGACCCTTCTCCTTCATCCCAGAGATTGTCATGTTCTTTCCAGGCTAGGACCAGTTCCAGAACTCTACTTCTATTCCTCTGGGCCATCCATTCCTGCCCGCTTCCACCAACCTTTTTTAGAGTCTCAACATTGAGCTCCCAATGGAACAGACAAAATTGTAGAGTAGAAAAGGAAAACCTTGTAGTTTCACAGACCTGGGCTGAAACTTGGGCTCCACCCCTAACTAGCTGTATGTTTCTTAATTTGTCAGTTTCTGCTCTGGAAAATGGTGACAATACTTACTTCTGGGAGTTGTGATGAGCATTAGAATTGTGCCTAATGTGTTTAGATGTACCTAGAAAACTCCTCGTGTACACAGGTGACTCAATTTATGGCGCTCTCACTAATTATTATTATTGTCAGTCTCTCCTGTCTACCCCACACTCTTCCTAGTGACTGCAGGCTTCAGCACAGCACCAGTTTAGGGCTTTCCCAACAATATGAAGTATTCAGAAAGGCACAGCACCTTAACTGACTACATTTCTCTCTCTCCTTTAATCTATACCACTGCTATCTCCCAACTTTGAAAAAACAAAATCTTTGAACCTGCCTCCCCTGGTTTCTCTTCAAAATAATACTCTCTTTCCTTTCTTACCATTGTATTTCTCAGAAGAGAAGTCTATATTTACTGAATCTTCGTCCTCACTTCATATTCACTCCCTAAGCCACAGCAGACTACCTTCTGTCCCCACCCCTCCACTAAAACTGACATCACCAGGTCACCAATGACTCAGTAGTCTTCATTTCTGCATTTACCCTGATTGTTCTGTGATGCAGCAAACACTTTCATTCTCATTCCTGGCATCCCTGACAGTACTTTCTCCTACCTCTCTGATTTCTCCTTCTCAGATTCCTTCCCTAACTTTACTGTCTACACATACCAGACTTCCTCTGGGTTCTGTTCTCAGTAGCCTTACCTTCCCCATTTTATGGATTTTACTCAAGTGACTTCATCTATTTCTATGGTTTCCACTCTCACTTAGAAGTCATCGTTCCCACATCTATGTTCCTATCTCTCTCAGGAGCTCCAAAACTTGTATCTTCTTCACAAGCACCAAATATTTTCTACTATGTCATCCACAGGCATCTCAAAACCAACATTAACCTACTCAAACCAGCTCTCCAGCCTGGTTTCCATGTGTTAATAGTCATAGTAATACCCAGCCACCTAACACTTCCTCACTCACCCTTCAGTCACACAATTTAAATCAAGCCGCATGACCACTGCCCTTGTTCCAGCTTAATCATTTGCTAGTGCAAGTTTTTCAGCTGGCTTCCCGGCCTCTAGTTTCAATCTATCCATTATAAGACTCCTAAACACATGTACGCAAACATAAAGCTCAACTCCAAAAGGATTTAAGCTCTTTATCATTCAGGATCCCTCCCGAGCAGCCCAACAGTCCAGCACAAGGAACAACTCACCGCTCCCTGAATATGCCACGCACTTCCACACTCACACTACCTAGAATGCATTCCAGGACCCTCCCTGTCTAGTACACTTCTGGTCATTGTTAAAGATTCAGCTCAAACATCTTTGAAGCCTTCCTTGACTCTCCCTTGGTAAGCATTTAGACCCTCCCTTTTTCTCCCAGAACATTTGTTATGTCCCTCTATTGTACTACTTGTGTTTGTGCTTATCTACTCAGTAATCCGTGGGTTGCTCAAGGTAAGGTCAGGGACTATGTCTGTCACATCTCTGTACCCCTGCCCACTTGCCCAGTCTCTCAAGATGAGCAACCAGACTATCAACTGTGACAGGGGATATGCCTCCCGACCCCCACTTCCCCCCTAAAATCAGGAGCACAGACTCTAATGGCAACAGGAAATTTTAATAAATTCAACTTCCCCTCTTACAAATGCTTCCAGATGCTGCTTGGACTCTGACCCCAGAAGAAGTGTTCCTGACCTGATTCCTGGGGCCCCTCTGCCTGGAACAGCCTGTTCAATAGGGATAGGAGAGCATTCTGTAGATTAAAATTGTTTGGAAAATAACTTCTAAAATGGACTGTGATTATAGATAGGGCTGGGAACTGCTAGGTCCATCTCAGGAAGTAATTTGTGAAATAACTTCAAGACCGTTAAATACCTTCAAAAGTAACTGGTAATATTACTACAACAACCTATGGCTAGTCTCGTTGCCTTCAATGCCCCGACTTTGGAAACTGCCCTGTACCACACTACTTGCAACAAGCTGCTTCACTAGCCAGAAATCTATGATGGCTTCTCACTGACTCAAACTGAATAACATGGTGATTAAGAGCAAGGACTCTGGAAACATCAGCCAGGCCTGAATCCCACCATTTATTAAACATGTGAGTCTGAGCAAGTTAAGTTCTCTGGGCTTCAGTCTTCTCACCTGTAAAATAGGAAAATAATAGTACCTACTGTCTTAGGATTGGTATAAAGATTAAATAGGCTAATAATAAGAATTAAATAATTTTTTAAAGAATTAAATAACTTTAGCATTAAAGATGCTAAGAACATGTGAGAACTTAGTAAATTATATGTAAACGTATTAAGGTTTCAAGTCCCTCTGTCATTCATAGCCTGAGATATGAACTGTTGTTCTGACCCATTTCACATTACACAATTCACCAGCTCAGTCTTTTCGCTTCTAACTTCATCACTTATGATTCTCTCACTCTACCCACAATACCAATCCCCTTCTGCCCAGTGCCTCCTTCTGTCCTTAGTTGCAAATTCTCCCTGGCAATGCTACCTTCAGCAGCCCCAGAAACAGCCCCCTCAGCTGACTGCCCATAGGTGCTCATCTTGAGCATTCTATTCTCTATGCTCACTCCTACCTGCACTCAGGTCATTTTCACAATCCAAATGCCTCCCTGAGATTTTGCACTATAGAAACCTTAAAAAGAGTTTTAGAGAATAATTAAGTCACAACATGTCCAGGAAGCCTGCCAAACTACAGTGACTCATACAAGTATCTGCCTTTCCTTAATTACGAAAGTCTTAATCTATAATACACACTTCCACACTCATATCATCTAATCATCTCTACTAGATTAAGTTCCATGAAGCAATGTCTGGTTTTCCAACACTACATCCCCATTACCATAGAACAGTGACTGGATCATAGCAAATGTTTAATAAATATTTATTGAATGCAATCAATCTAACTGAACTTCATCTTTTTTTTCTTTTTTCTTTTTTTTTCCTGAGGCAGTTAATACAAAGGGAGTGTCCAACTGCAACCAGGATGTTCTTTAAGATTTTATTTATTTTTTTTTAGAGAGAGAAGAAGGGAAGGAGAAAGAGAGGAAGACAAACATCAAATGGTTGCCTCTCACACCCCCCCCAACTAGGGACCTGGCCCACAGCTCAGGCATGTGCCCCCACCAGGAATGGAACTGGCAACCTTTCGGTTGCAAGCTGACGCTCAATCCACTGAGCTACATCAACCAGGGCCCAACTTCATCTTTAAATGAGAAAACCACAGTTGAGACGGTAAAAGTACTTCACTCAAAGCAGAATGAGGACTAGAACCCAGGATTCCATAAGACTAAAATACTGAGTGAGACTAAAAATGCCCCTATCCATTTCTGGGCCAGCTGCAACTAACAAGAGTACAGATAGACAGTTCTCAAATTGAACGAAGTGTTATTCACTCAAAGCAGGGCATTTACTTCCCCCTCCAGAAGCAGAAGACTAGACCAACTATAGAGGCACAATTAGCTAAATCTCCTACCATTAAGCCTGGGACATACCCAGGGACTGGTGCATTAATCAAGATCAGCAGCCTTCTACAACAACAGCCCAGTCTGTGAAAAGGGGAGCCTGGAGGTACCTTCCAGCCAAAGGACAGCTTGCCATATTACTTCTCCAAGACCTACTAACAGAAAAGTAGGGGGCCACTTTGTACTCATTTACCTAATCACGTTCCATGGAACATTGATGTCCTCTAAAATGTAAATAGGTGTTCTCTGTGGTGGTAGGGGAGATGCATGATCAAAAAAATGTAGGAAGCCCTGCATATATATCCTTACAATACTAAAGATTCCCAGCTTTTCTTTTTTAATTCTTTTATTGTTGTTCAATTACAATTGTCTGCATTTGCCCCCAACCATTCCTCCCCCACTCCAGCCAAACCTACCTCCCTCCCTTGCTTCCACCCCACCCTTGGTTTTGTCCATGTGTCCTTTATACTTGTTCCTGAAAACCCTTCCCCCCATTATCCCCTCCCACCTCCCCCAGCTTTTCCAAAGTTGATTTCAACGGTATTTTATAGAATAATAGCTATTGTCTTTTTACATGATAGTGGTATTCTGACAAACACTTATTTTAAAAGAGTGCACTGTACAAATGTATAAAGGTACTGTTTTATTCCAGTTACCCCACAATGGACAGAACCCTGAAGTAGGAGAGAATGCCTAAACTACTTGCACTGCTAAAATTACATTTCTTTCTCCACCATAGTAAGTTTCCGGGAAGGTTAGCCTAGATTCAGATCCAAATCTATCTGACTTAAAAGCCTGTGTCTTTTTATCATCATATTATATTCCTTGACAGTTGTTATTCTAAAAAACATTTACAGAGCTGCAGATGCAATGCTAGGTACAAGGGCTACAAGGGAAGTGAAAGAATTAGTAATCTCTGCCCTCATGGCAGCTTCTAGCCAGTCCAATAAAATAGAGGAAAGAGAGGTCTTTTTTTTTAATATATTTTATCGATTATGCTATTACAGTTGTCTCATTACCCCCCCCTTATTCCCCTCCGCCCTGCATATCACCCCCCTGTCTTCCCCCCCTTTAGTTTTTGTCCATGGGTCATACACATAAGTTCTTTGTCTCCTACATTTCCTATACTATTCTTAACCTCCCCCCATCTGTTTTCTACCTATCGCTTATGCTACTTATTCTCTGTACTTTCTCCTCCTCTCTCCCCCTCCCACTCCCCTGTTGATATCCCTCCATGCCTTATATAAATCCCTTTAACATTTCATATAATAAAGGCTGGGTGATGACAAACTCCTTGAACTTGACTTTATCTGAGAAGCACTTTATCTGCCCTTCCATTCTAAATGATAGCTTTGCTAGATAGAGTATTCTTGGATGTAGGTCCTTGCCTTTTCATGACCTGGAATACTTCTCTCCAGCCCCTTCTTGCCTGCAAGGTCTCCTTTGAGAAATCAGCTGACAGTCTTATGGGAATTCCTTTGTAGGTAACTGTCTCCTTTTCTCTTGTTGCTTCTAAGATTCTTTCCTTATTTTTAATCTTGGGTAATGTCATTATGATGTACCTTGGTGTGTTCCTCTTTGGGTCCAACTTCTTTGGGACTCTCTGAGCTTCCTGGACTTCCTGGAAGTCTATTTCCTTCAGCAGCTTGGGGAAGTTCTCCTTCATTATTTGTTCAAATAAGTTTTCAATCCCTTGGTCTTCTTCTTCTCCTTCTAGCACCCCTATGACTCAGATGTTGGAACATTTAAAGATGTCCTGGAGGTTCCTAAGCCGCTCATTTTTTTGAATTCTTGTTTCTTCATTCTTTTCTGATTGAATGTTTTTTTCTTTTTTCTGGTCCACTCCATTGATTTTGAGTCCCAGTTTCCTTCCCATCACTATTGGTTCCCTGTACATTTCCCCTTATTTCACTTAGCATAGTATTAATTTTTTCATAATTTGTGACCAAATTCAATCAATCCTGTGAGCATCCTGATTACCAGTGTTTTGAACTGTGCATTTGATAGGTTGGCTCTCTCTTCGTCACTTAGTTGTATTTTTTCTGGAGCTTTGATCTGTTCTTTCATTTGGGCCATTTTTTTTTCTTGGTGCACCTGTTACTTTAAGGGGTGGAGTCTTAGGTGTTCACCAGGGCAGGGTAACCCTCGTCACTGTGTTGTGACACTGCCTGTGGGGGCGGGGCCTGAGCGAACAATGGCACTTGCTCCACTCTGCACACTTCCCCCACTCTGCACACTTCCCCCACTACCCACAAGCAAGTTGGGTCCTTCTGTGCTGGCTCCAGAATAGGTGGGCAGGCTTTCGTAGCTCCAAGTCCCTGTGGGTCTTTCCAATGAACTCTTCTGTGAGGCTGGGAGTTCCTCCTGCTGCCGCCTCAACCCCACAGGTGTTTTCAATCCGTGGTTTGAAGCTTTATTTCCCCGAGATGGTGGGTTGCATGGTCTGCTGCACCCCCAGCTTTTTCTCCCCATTTATCTGCCCACGAATGAGGGACCACCCAGTCCACCAGTCTTGGCCCCGCTGGTTCCGGGTGGGCCAGCCACGGGTTTCGCAGAGTGCACTGGCCGCATTTTGGCCAGGTGCGCCCGCAGCAGGCCTCTCCAGGCAGCTGCAGCTTTGCGGGTACTGATCCACAAACTGCCATCTCACCGTGCGTTCTCCGCCCAGCTCCACCCTGCTTGCCAGTATGGATGAATGTGTATTCTTTAACTCCTTGGTTGTCGGACTTCCACTCAGTTCGATTTTCTGTCAGTTCTGGCTGTTTCTGTTTTTTAAATTGTTGTTTTTCCTCTTTTGGTTGTGCGAGGAGGCACGGTGTGTCTACCTACACCTCCATCTTGGCCGGAGGTCCGGAAAGAGAGGTTTTTATCAGATGTAGCATTTCCAGATGGCTTTAGGGAGCACAGGCCAGGTTGGGTTGCCACCAAAGACAAAGTTACCTGACAGCTGCCCTCCTGGAAACAAGTAACTTGGCAGTTTTGACTTTGACAGAATCTTAGGCCTGAAAGGAATATTTTTGAAATCACTTAAAGTCCCATTTTATCGATAAGAGGTCCTAAGAAAGTGTGGCTTCATTTGTCCCCACTTGAGCTGAATATAGGAGAAACACAGGTTAGACAGTAATCATAATGGTTAATAATTTTTTTCTTTTTTTAATTACTTTATTGTTGTTCAATTACAGTTATTTGCATCCTCTCCCTCCCCTCCCCCCTCCCACCACCTCCCCCCAGCCATAATGGTTAATAATTAATGAGAGCTTATTATGTGTCAGGCAACCTGCTGAAGGTTCAACATGGATTATTTCATCTTAGTTTTCACAATAGCCTACATGTTATAGATAAAGAAGTAGGCTCAGAGAGGTTAAGTAACTTGCCCGAAGTACTATTAGCCACTGATGGGACCCAGGACGACTGACCCCAGAGCCCATGTTCTTCATCATTAGACTAGCCAAGGTATCAACTTCTCTGGGAAGCCTTCCCTGACAATGTCCCCTACCTCCAATGATCAGGAGACCCCTCTGAGCTTATCTACTGCCCCCTATCTCGCTCTCTATTTTATGTCCCCATTCTCTCTATCATAGCAGTGAGCATCGCCGAATTATGAGTGCCATGAAGGCAGAAATTACTAAATCTTACACTTTCTTGTAACCCCTGTACCTAGCATTGCCTGGCACATAAAAGTTACTGAGTTTTATTCACTATCTTCCTCCTTCCCTTTTGTGCTACATATATTGGTGGAAAAAGCACTAGTCTAGTCATCCAGACCAGTTAACTACTTAGTTAAATACTTCTCCTTTCTGGGCTTCAGTTTCATCTGCACCTCATAGAACCATTGGTTCAGAACAAATGAAATAAAATGTGCTTGAGTGGTTCAAAAGCACTGAAAGAAAGCACAGACAGAAAGAATTTTCTTCATTCCCTTATCTGACTTTTAAAATCAGACTTGAACCACACTGCATATAAATGTCTTTAAACTCACGGAACAGTGATCTCTCAGAGACCTAAAAGCTATAAAAGGAGGGAGTATTTGCACTGTCACTAGAGAAGGAGCCAGTACAACTGAGGAGCCGAGGTAAGACACTGACAAGTGGCTTTGCTCCAGCAGTCCCTAGCTAATTAAGGCCTTGCTCCCCTGTCCTCTCTGCCTGTGACCTCCACAAAGGCTAGAGAACACCAAGTGCTCCACAGCAGCTCTTTTCTTGGCCAGAGTGAGTAACATAAGGTATTGCCGTCCATGGATCAGCCAAAACTACTAAGAGGTTCCTACCACCCTTGGCCTTCCTTAGAACAAAGCCAAAACAAGGAGCCTTCAAACTAAACTGTCCTGGGGTTAGCAGTATACTGACAGTCAGGCCTAAACACAGTAACCAGGACTCAGCCTGGAACATATCAGATGTGACACAACTAAAGCCCAACAAGCCAGACCCTTTGGACAGGCCTGGGAGTCCCCTACGGGGTAAGGATAAGAGACTGGTCCTCTCATTCTCAGCTGGGAGTACAGTATCTAGTCTTAGATGCTCCCAAGGCCACATTGCAGAATCTTCTTTAGGCTGCACAGACCCCAGGGAACTTAACCACTTCCTCTGTTCACTGAAGCAGAACTCTCACTGTACCCTTCAGGGCCCCTTCCCCTAACCCTGGCTGGGCTTTAAGGTAAAAAAGTCTATCCATTTCCGACCTTCAAAAGTTAAAAAATATAGGCCCTTTGTGTTGTAAGGGCTTAACTGTTGGGTTGGGAAAGAATGTAGGCCAAAAGCAACATGCATGAGGAAGTAAAGGCTTAAAAAGTCTTACATGTTCATTATAGTCACTGTCCCTACTTAACAGTTCCTGGTTCCTATCCTAATTGGTGCTCTTAGAGAAGAGCTACAATCTAATAGTTTTCAAACTTATTTTTAAACAGTGTAATCCTCTTTTTCAAATGCAGTTCAAATCAAATCTAATTAGTATTCTATATATCTAATTAGGTCTCCAATGAAGTAATAAAAATCAATGGCTTCTAAAAATCTTTAGGCAAAAAGTTGACAGGAAATATGTTAATGAGTAGATCAGATTGATATCTGAACCACTCACCAACCTTAAAAATGCAAAAAGAATGTGGCTAGTGTGGCTCAGTTGATTGGGCATCATACTACAAACTGAAAGGCTGTGGGTTCAAATCCCAGTGCGGACACATGCCTGGGTTGTGGGTTCAGTCCTCTGTCCAGCCATGTGCAGTAGGCAACCAAATAATGTCTCTCTGTCACATCTATGTTTCTCTCCCTCTCTTTCTCCCTCCCTTCCCTTCTCTCTAGAATCAATAAAGGAAAAACAAATTTTAATACAAAAAGAGAAAAAATCAGGGCAGAGGCCGAGGTTCAGTCACCAACATGCAGCTTTTTGTCTGTGTCCCGGAGCTACACACCCATGAGGTGACCAACCAGGAGACAGTAGCCCAGATCAAGGCTCATGTAGCCTGGCTGGAGGGCATCACTTCAGAAGATTGAGTTGTGCTCCTGGCAGGCACACCCCTAGAGAATGAGGCTACCCTGGGCCAGTGTGGGATGGAGACTCTGACCACTCTGCCACTCTGGAAGTAGCCAGTCACATGCTTGGATGTAAAGTACATGGCCACACTGGGAAAGTAAGAGGTCAGACCCCCAAGGTGACCAAACAGGAGAAAAAGAAGACAATTGGTTGGGCCAAGCGGTAGGTACAGTAAGTACACTGCATTTCATTAATGTTGTGCCCACCTTTCACAACAAGAAGGGCCCTGATGCCAACTCTTAAGTTCTTTGTAATCCTGGTTTTCTCTAATAAAGTCACTTAGCCCAGTCACAGACAGATAGACAGAGAAACAGAGAGAGAGAGAAAGGGAATATGAATCAGATATGGTTCAACATACTTTCAAAAAAGAAAAAAGAAATTGAACCTGAATCTGATCAATCTTCTAGATCCAATTTATAAAAAATATAGATGATATAGAAACATGTTAAATGCCACCACAGAGATAATCAGCCAAATCCAGAAACTGGGAAACTCTTCAGGACAAATGGCCCAGTTTCTTCAACATAAAATTGCAAGGAAAAGGAAAAAAAAAAGAAGGTGTAAACTATGAATTAGAAGAGACTCGAGTTTTAGATCAATCAATGTATGGACTTTCTTTGGATATTGATATGAACAAATCAACTTAAAACACTTTTTTCTGCCCTGGCTGGTGAGGCTCAGTGGACTGAGTGCCGGCCTGTGAACTGAAAGGTTGTCGATTCAATTCCCAGACAGGGTACGTGCCTGGGTTGCAGGCCAGGTATCCGGTTGGGGGCCTTGTGAGAGGCAATCTGTATCTCTCAAACATTGATGTTTCTCTCCCTCACTTTCTCCCTCCTTTCCCCTCTCTCTAAAAGTAAAAAAAATAAAATCTTTGAGGGAAAAAAATCTTTTTTCTGAGTCATTATGTGAAATTTAAATACTGGTTAGTTAATGATATTAAGAGATTGTTATTACATTGTTAGGCATGATTATATTTTCATTATGCTTTCAAATACAGTATTTTTAGAAATATATACTATAATATTTATAAATGAAGTATGTCTGGAATTTGCTTCAAAATAACCCAAGTGGGTGTGAGGGTAAAGATGAAACAAGACTGATAAGATTGGCCATGAGTGCATAACTGTAGATGGGGCATAACGGGCACATGCATGTGCATGAACAAGGGGCTCTGTAATAAATCTGACCAAAAGTAACCTCACAGGGTGATCTGATCACAAATTCCGAACTGGGCAGCCACGGTGGGTCGCCATGCCCCAGATCTATACTTCTTTAGTGCAGGGTTTGTGAGCAAGCCCTGTGCCTTGTTCTTCGCGTCTTTAGAAATATCCCTCAAAGGCATACACCCTCCAGAGGACACATCATCTTCACTATTTCGTAATCCCATTCCAGCCTTACTTTAAAAAAAACTGCAAAACTGTCATTCTCCAGGGCATTTTCTCAACCTCTTGAGATCTTGCTTCCAGGAGTGTCCTCTATTTGGCTCAAATAAATTCTAATAATATCTTATGAAATTTTTGTACAGGTTTGGACATTCTTACATTGACGTGGGGGTTCATTACATTGCCCTCTTCTCTAGTTATAAATATGTTTAAAATTTTCCATAATAAACAAGAGTGGTTGTTTTCTTTTCTTTTTTTTAGTTAAAAATTAGCTTAAGTGTGGAGGGGTTATGGTTGAGAAATGTGAGAAAAGTCTAGAGCTCTTCCCAATGACTCAACTCCTGAAGCACCTCCAGAAACCCTAGGACACCTGGAAACAGTTTGAAAACCACTGCTGCACTGGAAGGAATACAGAAACCTGAGTAAGAGAATCTGGCTTTAAATCTTAGCTCTGAGGTTACTCTTATGCAAATAGAGGTACCACCCAGGATAGCAATGAATCAAATAAAATAAGGGATTGAAATCGTTTATATCCTAAAAGTCTGTCCAGAAAGTATCCAGCCATGTACTATGAAAAATAGAGGCATTTCTTGAAGAAGATACAAGATACAAGAAATATTGTACACAGGACAGTGATGCCTCAGTTCCCCTCAAAGTAGGCACCTTGGGACCTCACAGAGCTCTCCCAGTTGCCATCAGCTGCCCCATCATATTTTCCTGAATCTCATCAACAGTCTGAAATCTCTTCCCTTTCAAAGGTGATTTTAGTTTGGGGGAAAAACATAAGTCGCAGGGCACCAAATCTGAGCTGCTGGGGGGCCAAGTCACCTGGGTGATTTGATGTTTCGCCAAAAAACTCTGCATGAGACATGATGCATGAGCACATTTGTTGTTGTGATAAAGCTGCCAATCACCAGTTGCCCATACCTGCAGCCTTCTGAATCATCCAAATAGTTTCAGTGGAGGAATATTCAAGCTTAATGGAAAATCTGATTCAGATTCGTTGCTCTACTCCCTCAGTTATTTGAATGCAAGGTACAGTACACATGGTAACTCAATGCATCTATAGCCCCCACTGACTAGTACAGTGAAGTCATTGTTCATGCATGCTCATTCCAGTCCACTCTTCCTGGCTGCCAGGTTACATCAACGTTGTGTAAACCATTCTCTTTATATTAACAATGGCTGGACTTTTTCCAGACAGACCTCGTATATGATCATTATTAGAACCACTGAGGAGACAATTTGTCTTTTATTTCTGACAGTAAAGTTACTCAACCCCTACTCCACCCCATACTTCATGGCAACCCCTTCCAAGCATCAGCAAATACACATAAATATTCATGAATACAAGAGAGGCAGCAGGAACTAAGATTCATTCAGTGGGCAACTCCTGAGTGCCTAGCCAGCTATAGTGTGTGTGTGTGTGTGTGTGTGTGTGTTGTGTGTGTGTGTGTGTGTGTGTGTGTGAGAGAGAGAGAGAGAGAGAGAGCATGCGCGCGTGTGCATAGAGGTGGGTGGGAGTAGGGGTAGGTAATGGGAAAGTGCCCTAGAGATTACTGACAATTTACCCTCAGCCTAGGATCTAGGTCTCTAAGCTACCAATCCCAAATGACAAAAAAAGTAAATGAGAGGCCCTGTGAGCAGGGCCAACCGTTAGGAAAAAGAAGTTTAGGGTTAATGACAGAGTTTAACTACCTATTCCTTACTCAGAAATAGCGGGGCCTATCCTTTTTATCAACACTTTATTTTCTTTTCACAGTCCTTCATCTTTTGAATGATTCTGTCTATAAAGAAAGTGTACTTACTGAGAAACAATACATCATTTTCAGCTATGTTTATTATCACTACTTTTTCTTTGCAAAACACTGAACCAGGTTTTAACCAACTATATACAATAATCAAAGCTTAGTAATAATATTGTGAAGTCACATACTTCACCATCCTGGATTTGAGGCTAAGGAGCAAGAAAGTGAAAGTAAGCATGTAGGTATTCAAGCACGGGGCCCTGCTACCAGTTGCTTATTTTGGCTCTATACTTACATCCAAGGTCATTCACTAACTGGATAGGTTTACACCGTATGATTCCATCAACTGCCAGTCAAAGCACCAAATGGCATGAGCAAATTCATGTTACCACACAGAACTGGCATAACTGAAACCAAAAAAAAAAAAAAAAAGACACTTTTGTTGTGGTAATTGTACAATTTCCACTAGGCGTGTTGAAATACTAAAAGCAACATAAATTCTTTTAACCATTCAAAAACAAATGTTTGCTAAGCATCCCTGTTCAAGAACCTATGGTAGCTAGGCACTAAGGGTAAAATGAATGACAGTCCAAAGCCTCAAAAAATTCATATAAATGCACACCTTCATTGCTTTCATGGATCCCTGAGGTTCCACAGAGCAGGCCATCAAAATTGTGCCAGAAGGGATGACAGTTTTATTCCTTTATGAACACAAACAACTTGTGAAAAGACTACCTGCTCCTAGAAGTTGCATGGCCCTGTTCTGGAGATACAAGCTGCTCCACTGCCAGAAAATTAAAAAACGGGGTTTCTGAGATTAAGGTCTTTGTCCACAATTCAACAGACATTTACTGAATTTCTATTTTGTCCTTAGGCACTGTTCTAGACAAGGGATCAGCAAACTGTACCTCTCAGGCCATATCCAGCCCAACACCTGTTTTTGCAAATAAAGTTTTATCGGAACACAGCCATGCACATTCATTAATATGCTGTCTAAGACACTCTCCTATAACAACCTGCCACTTCAACAAAAAACATATGGCCCATCAAACCTAAAAGATTTATTGGGCTGGCCAAAAAGTCCGTATAGTTCTTCCTGTAAAGTAAAGCACACATTTTTTTTCATTTTCAGCAATAACTTTATTGATTTGGATATTTTGAGTATGTTGGCTATCTCCCATGTGGTATAATGCTGATTGTTCTCAAAATGTCTTGATTTGATCATTATCAACTTCAATTGGTCTGCCTGACCGTTGAGCATCATCCAATGACAAATCTCCAGCATGAAACTTCCCAAACCACTTTTGACACGCTCAACCAGTCACAGCACCTTCTCCATACACTGCACAGATCGTTTTTTGCATTTCAGTTGCAGTTTTACCTTTCTTAAAATAATAAAGCATAATATACCAAAAATGTTGCATATTTTCTTCCTTCTTCCATATTAAAATGGTTATAAAAGAATTCACCAATTTTGATTTATTTTTAATGCACACTGGTATGGCAGCTAACAAAATTGTTTTGAATGAAGTTAAAGTGCTACTAGAGCCATCTTATGGGAAAAAAATAAACTTTCTGGCCAACCCAATACTATCTGGACCTTTACAGAAAATGTTTACCAACCTCTATGCTAGATTCCGGAGATACAAAAATGTACCTCTAACTTGATTTTGGTGGTAGTTACATAAGTATAGACATATGCAAAAATTCATTAAGTGCTTCATTCATTTTACTGTATATCATAACTCAAAACTTTTTTAAAATGAAATAAAGGCCCTGGCTGGTATAGCTTAGTGGATTGGGTATGGGCTGGGAACCAAAGGGTCCCAGTTCGATTCCCCGTCAGGGCACATGCCTGGGTTGCAGGCCGGGTCCCCAGTGGGGGCCATGTGAGGAGCAACCATACATTGCTGTTTCTCTCCCTCTCTGTCTCCCTCCCTTCCCCTGTCTCTAAAAATAAATAAATAAAATCTTAAAGAAAAAAACTGTTTAAAATTAAATAAAGAGCACTTGGTCCTTGCCCTCTAGCAACTCAAAATCTAGTGAAAGGACATAAAAGTAAACAACTGCAGTACAATGGTGGTAAGAATCATAATGAAGAGCTATACCAATTACACCAATGGCACTAAAAAAGAAAGCCAGGCACTGTTCTAAGAACTTCGATTTGAACAACACGGCTAGGCATGCAAGGCCAAGTCTTCATAAAAAAGATAATTGTGGTATATACTATGGCCGTAGCTGGTGTGGCCCAGTGGACTGAGTGCTGTCCTGCGGACCGAAGGGTTGCTGGTTTGATTCCCAGTCAGATCACATGCCTGGGTTGAGGGCCAGGGCCCCAGTCGGTGGCATGCAAGAAACAACTGATAGATGTATCTCTCACACACCAATGTTTTTCTCCCTCTCTTTCTCCCTCCTTTCCCCTCTCTCTAAAAATAAATCAGATCTTTAAAAAAAAAATGAATACATATATGCCAAGAGAGCAGTGGTAGAGGAAGAAAGATGCAGAAGAAATAAAGAAATTCCAGGCAGAGGGAACAGCATAGGCAAAGGTTCAGAAATGAAAAAATATGCCTTTGTGAAATGACTAGTTCACAGAAACACTTAGGTAAAGTACTAGTAGAAGAAGTCAAAAGATGAGACTGGAGAAATATGAAGGGGTTCAGATCATGAAAAGCTTCATACCAAGAGTCATCATGTAATTTATGGTCTAAACTGGGTAACTTCTTGCAGTAAAAGAGAACCAGAAAAATAGTTGTAAACAAGGACCATACCAGGAAAATATGATCACCCTATCTGCATGCCATATTAAAGAATTTGGACTTTAACTTACAAGATAGTACAAGTTAATAAAAGGTTTTGAAAAGAGGAATACCAAGATTTATGTTTTTAAAAGAATTTGCTTCATCTGTTTATTTTAGTTAACATACGTACAGAATACTTATTATGTGCCAGGTCTTACCCTTAGCACTTTACAAACATTGCTTATTAATCCTCATAACTACCTTATAAAATACATACTATTATTACCCTCATTATTCAGATAAAAGGCACAGGACAATTAAATAACTTACCTGAAGTGGCACAGCTAATAAGTGGTAGAGCCAATATTTGAACCCAGCCAGTCAGGCCCCAGAGTTTGTGCTGTTCATTTTCTACTTTGGGTCCCTCCTTTGACATTTACTCAGGAAATCCTGAGCCCTCAGACAGTGTTAGCTCCCTTTGAACAGGCACCCACAGCAATCTGCACTTCTTCATTGTACTCATCATATTTCTAACCATTTGTTTAAAAGTCTGTCTTCCTCACTACATTTTAAACTCTGTAAGGACAGAATTGAGATTATCTTGTTTACCGATGTATTCCCATGGCCTGATAAATTTATCAGCCCTCAATTTAAAAACAATATAATAGCTGACATTATTGAGCACTTACTCTAAACCAGGCACTATTCTAAGAACTTCGATTTGTTCCTAAACTGTTCCTAAACTGATTTAAGAACAGTTGAATAACTGTTGGTCCAAGGTCACAAAGCTAGTAAGAAATGAAGCCATGATTCTGGATCTTGCTCAATGCTCTTAACTCTATACTACCTTTTTAATTGAATAAATAAAATTATTAATTAATAAAGTTTTGTAGCCCTAGTCTAAACAGTGCCTGGCACTCAGCAGGCATTGCAAAAATAAATAACTCTCATACATGCTGAGGAAGAGACAGCCTGTAAGCACATCTCCTTCCTCCCAAAGAGCCTGGCCCACAGAATATAAGCATATATCCATATCACTAGGGATGCAGCATAGTGCAATGGTTAAAAACATAGGCTTTGGAATTAGAACATAAAATTTCTAATTAGGTTGAGTCCCACTTCCACCAATTGTGACCTTAGAATCCTCATTTATAAGGTGAAACAATATCTATCTCATTGGCTGTTATGAGAATTAAATAAGGCAAACACATAATTGTACCTAACATATAAGTATTCAATATACATTTGTTTTTTTCATAACTATTATTATTATTATTAACTGTTTCATTAGTGGTAGACTTAGCTATAGCTCAGAGTTCCTGTGACTTCCTGCTAGGTCCCTTGGGACACCCCCCTACCCCAAGTCTTACCAAAGTTGATTATTTACGAGTTTAGAGCTCAAGTAAGAACTGTACATAAACAGGGTGTTTCATGAAGCTTTAGATTTCTGGCCGAATGCCTGGAGAGGTAAAAGTACTAAGGGTGGAGTCCTGATCCCACTGCTTAAGCCTTGCCCTCTAGAAGCAAAATCAGGAAACCACTACCTCTAGTTAACAGAGCTAATAATGAAAGAAACTATACTAGATAACACATTTAAATACAATGTCCCCTGGAGGCTGTACACTGGACCCTAAAGGACACCTACTACATTAGGCTACACTACCAAGACATGGAGTCAAAGCAGCTCTATCTAATACATAGAAACAAACACAGAGAGGCTATAAAATGAAGAGATAAGAAACATGGCCCAAATGAAAGAACAGATCAAAACTCCAGGAAAAAAAAACTAAAGAAAATGGAGATAAGCAATATATCAGAAGCAGAGTTCAAAACACTGTTATAAGGATGCTCAAGGAACTTAGTGAGGACCTCAACAGCATAAAAAAAGATCCAGTCAGAAACAAAGGATACACTAATTAAAATAAAGAACAATTTACAGGGGGACAACAGTAGAGTGGATGAAGCTGAGAATCAAATCAATGATTTAGAACATAAAAAAGAAAAAACCAACCAATCAGAACAACAGGAAGAAAAAAGAATCCAAAAGAAAGAGAATAGTACAAGCAGCCTCCGAGACAACTTCAAGAGGTCCAACATTTGCATCATAGGGGTGCCAGAAGGAAAAGAGAAAGAATAAGAAATTGGAAATCTATTGGAAAAAATAAGGAAAGAAAACTTGCCTAATTTGCAAGGTAATAGACATGCAAGTCCAGGAAGCACAGAGAGTCCCAAACAAGATGGATGCAAAGAAGCCCACTCCAAGACACATCATAATGAAAATGACAAAAGTTAAAGATAAAGAGAGAATCTTAAAAGCAGAAAGAGAAAAGAAGTTAGTTATCTACAGGGGAGTTCCCATAAGACTGTCGGCTGATTTCTCAGAAGAAACTCTGCAGGCTAGAAGAGATTGGCAAGAAATGTTCGGTTATGAAAAGCAAAGACCTACAGCCAAGACTGCTCTACCCAGCAAAGATTATCATTTAGAATCAAATGGCAGATAAAGAGCTTCCCAGACAAGAAAAAACTAAAGGGATTCATCATCACCAAATCATTATTATAGGAAATGTTAAAGGGACTTAATTCAAGAAGAAAATCAAAACTATGAACAATAAAATGGCAAAAAATACATATCTATCAATAATTGATTCTAAAAAAGAAACTAAACAAACAAGAAGAACAGAGACAGAATCATGGATACAGGGAATGTTTTGATGGTTGCCAGATGGTAGGAGGGCTGTGGGGGAATGGGTGAAGAGATGAGGGGATTAAGAAGTACAAATAGGTTGTTACAGAAGAGCCATGGAATGTAAAGTACAGTATAGGAAATGGAGTAGCCGAAGAACTTATACACATGACCCATGGACATGAACAATGGTGGGAAGATTGCCTGAGGGAGTGGAGGATGCTGGGTGGAGGGGAGCAAAGGGGAAAAATCAGGACAACTGTGATAGTATAATCAATAAAATATAATTTAAAAAAATAATAGTCAAATAAATACAATATCCCCTTGAGCTCAAACCTCAATCAAATCCTTACTGCCAGGGTACAAAGGCTGCTTTCAGTCCAAGAGACTGGCCAAGAGAAGCCAAGAGCTTCTGTCAGTGCTGGCAGACCTAACAGGGGTGATGCAGAAAAGTTTTAGAAATTTTAGGTACCATAAAATACTCTCAGCAATGTCTGTAACAAACTTAAAGCCTACTGGATGCCCCATCCTGTATTAGGACCAGAAGGGGACAATCACAGAAATCATAGAATTAAGAGAACTAGGTGGATATCCATAGGTTATCATCTGGATTGGCCCCTACTTTCAGATTGTAATGTACCTAACATTAGCTCCATTTCACAAGTAATGCAACTGAGGTCCAAAAGGGTAAGTGATAGGGTCCAGGTCGGATATCTAAGAGGTGGCAAGAAAAAAAAAAGAGCCTCCAGTCTCAAACAGTAACAAGGTTAAGACTCATGAAACTGTCAAAACAGTGCTCGCTTCGGCAGTACATATACTGGAACTGGAACGATACAGAGAAGATTAGCATGGCCCCTGCACAAGGATGACAGGCAAATTCGTGAAGTGTTCCATATTTAAAAAAAACAACAACTGTCAAAACAATACAACAAAAAGTCTATTGAATAAAAGAATATATTTGCAAATGATATATCTGATAAGGGGTAAATATCCAAAATATATGAGGAACTCATACAACTCAGTAACAAAAAAAAATAATCTGATCTAAAACTGGGCAGAGGACATGAATAGACATTTCTACAAAAAATACATACAGATGGCCAACAGACATATGAAAATATGCTCAACATCACTAATCATCAGGGAAATGCAAATCAAAACCACAGTGAGATACCACCTCACACCTGTCAAAATGGCTACTATCAAAAAATCAACAAATAACAAGTTCTGGCCAGAATGCAGAGGAAAGGGAACCCTCCTGCACTGTTGGTGGGATTGTAAATTGGAGTAGCAATGATGAAAAACAGTATGGAAGTTCCTCAAAAAACTAAAAACTAGAACTACCATAGGACTCAGCAATTCCACTTCTCAGTATTTATCTGAAGGAAATAAAAACACTAATTTGAAAAGATATATAAACACCTATGTTCCATGCAGCAATTTTTACAATAGCCAAGATATGGAAGCCACCTAGTTATCCATTGATAGATGAATGGATAAAGAAGATGTATATAGTACAATGGAATACTAATCATAAAAAAATGAAATCTTGCCATCTGTAACATTGATGGACCTACAAGGGTATTACGCTAAGTGAAATAAGTCAGTCAGAGAAAGACAAATGCCACATAATTTCACTTATATATGGTATCTAAGAAAATAAAACAAACAAAACAAAAACAGACTCATAGAAACAGAGATCAAACTTATAGTTGCCAGAGGAGAGGCGGGTCAGGGGATGGGTGAAAACATGAAGGGGAATATTGTCACTAATACTCTGGTAACTTTGCACAGTGACAGATGGTTACTAGACTTAGTTGGCAATCACATCATAAGGTATATAAATGTTAAATCACCATGTTGTACACCTGAAACTAATATAATATTGTATGCCAACTATACTTAAACAAAAAATAAGAAGTAAAAAAAAACAAAAACCGCATGGTCAGATGGTAAGAGAGAGTCCTATGAGGAGCTGCAGACATGGAAAGGAAGAACAAGAGCTGAGGTACAGAAGGCATCAGAGTAAAAGTCCCTGCCCACTGCACCCATCACAAAGTAAAAGGGCACCTCCTTGCATAATTGTATGGCTCCTTTAATACCTACAACCCTGTAATATCTGTTTACCTATCTTCTCCATTAGGTGGCAATTCCTCAAGACTGAGCACTTTTTTATTATCCTTATCTATATTTATGTATGTGTTGGGCACCATGTTACACTACAGGGATAAAATTAGGATCTTGTCTTGGGCATCTCTAATATAATCTCAGCATTTCCACATGATGCCCGCCACAGCTGCTTGGCACACAGTAAGCATTCACTAAATAGGGATCTCCCGAGAAGACTGCTGGACATGGACCACTGATGGGTTGCTTACCAATACAGCTCAGCTAGCCATAGAAACAAGCAGACACAGAAGAGATCAAGACCCTGAACAGCATCAGGTTTACATATTTATAGAATCCCTCCCGTAGTAGAACCTAGCCATCAAGATGAACAGAAAAACACAGGAAGGATCCACATGAATTCTTCAAAACTGCTTTAAAGACCATATGGCAATGTTCCAAACTATACCGCATCTCCACTTAGGATCTGGGTTGGAATATTATACTGAAACCCACTCTCACATATTCTACGCTCCCCACTGAGAGGGAAGGAAAGTGCTCCTTCCTTCCCACATCGCTCATTTGGAAAAGCTGATCTCCCGGCAAAAGACTCGGCTCATATCCTGACAAATAGGATCTAGCAAAAGCTTGAACCCCACAAAAGCATCTCAATCATTCCACCTTGCTGGGCTCCAGGGCTGAAAATAGCCCCAAATGAAAAACAAGCTGTGTGGGCTACTTATCCAGTTTCATAGCAATAGAACGCCTTAAGCTGGCTGAATAGGACAAACCCCTCACTCCTTAACTCAAGCAGGGATAGAAATCTCACCTGTTTCCGGCCCCATACCAACTGGCACCTATCAGGCTTCATCTTTCCAAAACAGCAATGGAACAAGTGTAGAACAGGGAAGCACCTTCTGCAGTCAGCCCAGCACTGCTTGAAGGAATGACAAGAAGAGACCCCTATATTCCCTCATCAAAGGTGAGGGCAAAATGAAAGGTCCCAAAGCAGCCCACACCCAAAACAGAAGTATTCTGTACCTCTGCTTCACCTTCTGACAATGACCTTAAGAGGTCCCTCTACTGAAGCCCTGTCTCAATGCCTATTTAAGGCTAGCCTTACCTAATCCCAAATCAGAGTCAGTCAGTCTGTAGTCTTACACACCAAGTCCACCCTGTCTATCACACACCCTGATCCATGGCGTTTCAAGGTCTGCCTTCCCCAACACATTAAGCACTTCTAGAGGCAGGGCCCAGGTCTCACAATGCCTGTGCCTCCAGTTTTGCCCAGCACAGGGGCATGCTTAAGCAGATGTTCAAAGACCTATTTATTGTAAAACAAAAGTGAGCAAGTACAGAAACAGGGCAGGAAGTGTAAGGGCAAGAATGTATCCTGCCTTACTTTCCCTGGAGTCGTACCTTCCACACCACTCCCCCCACCCCCGCCCCACTCTAACTCTGGCTCCTAGGCTCAGGCTGGTTTCCCAGGTTTCCTCTCTTATCACCAAGGTGACAGACATCACTCTCTCCTGTAACCATGCACAATCCTATCTGAAACATTCTCCGGACCTTTGGCATCCTAGGTGTCTGTTTCACTTCCTGGATATGTTTGGGAACTCCTTGAGAACATGGTCCACAGACCAGCCATAAGGTAGTCCATCAATAACAATATATAAAATGAAAAAATATCAACTTTCCTTGAGCTTTCAATTGCTCACCTAGGAAAAGATAAAAAGAATATGTCTTACTATCATGTCTCACCTGGTTTCACTAGTTGCTCCCATGGATTTAGCTTATTTCTCTTTTTTCATGTCCTTAGCTGGTTCCCAGGGAATTCTCCACAAAGAATTCATGCCAAATGGTTCAGCACCTATATTTGGCCTACAACTGTGTGATACTCAAGATGTCATCAGAACAGAGATGACAGCTCATTCTTCACATCCCACATCTCTTCAGACTATAAGGAGTGACTCATCCATGCTAATCCCTGCCAAAGACAGGAAAAGTCCCCTTGAATCAAAGCAGGACAATGCTACATTCTCCATCTACCCACTGCTGGCCCATGCCTAAGATCATGTTCAAGCTCACATCTAAAACTGAGAACGGGCCCATAAGTCCTCACCTTTGTAGGCTGAAGTCCTGGGAGAAGGCTTCCAATCAGAAAAGAAAATAAATTCTAACTTTCTACAACTGTGTTACAACCAATAGTTTTCAGCAAACCCAAGTTATCTTTGTTTTCATTGTGATACAGTTCACATGCCATACAATTCACCCTTATAAAGTGTACAATTCAGTGGTTTTCAGTATATTCACCACAATCTAATTTCCAAACATTTTCATTACACCTAAAAGAAGCCCCACACCCATTAGCAGTCATTCGTCATAACCCTCAGTCCCCAGTCCCCAACCCCCAGCCCCTGGCAACCATTAATCTACTGTCTGTCTCTACTAATTTGCCTCTGAATATTTCACATAAAAGAAATCATATAAAATGTGGCCTTTCCACCTAGGATAATATTTTTGAGATTCATCCATGTTGTAGCATGTATCAGTACTTCATTCTATTATATGGCTAAAGAATATTCCATTATATGGATATGTCACATTTTATTTATTTAGTCATCAGCTGATGAACATTTGCATTGTTTTTACTTTTTGGCTATTATAAATAATACTACAATGAACACTCGTGTACAAGTTTTTGTGTGAACATATTTTCAATTCTCATGAGTATATGCCTAGAAATGGTAACTCCACATTTAACTTTTGAGGCCAACTTACCTTTTAAAACACTTTAACTCACTCCTCTGCCTTCCTCACCATCATGACCTTCCATGACCAGGTCCATCCTCCAACACACCTACAGAACCCCACTGACTACCATTTTAGCTAGTGGCTACCATAGTGGACAGTACAAATATAAAACATCCCTATCATCACATAAAGTTCTATTGAGCAGCGCTGGTCTAAAAGGATAAGATGATTAGAATGATTATAGCTAACACTGCATGGATGTTACAATGGGCCAGACACTCATCAAGACCCTTATATGGATTATTTCTTTTAATCATCGTAACAACTCTATGTATCACTCCCATTTTATTGATAGAAAAATCAAGGCTTTTAGGAGATAAATAACTTGCCTCAGATCACTCAACTGATAAAGAGTCACATTTAAACCCACAAAGTCTAGCGCTGGCCAGGGGGCTTAGTTGGTTGGAGCGTTGTCCCATGCACCAAAAGGCTGAGGGTTCAAACCCGTCAGAGCACATACTTGGGCAGAGGGTTTGATCCCCAGTCAGGGAGCGTATGGGAGGCAACTGTCCCATGTTTCTCTCTGACTTTGTTGTCTCTCTCTCTCTCTCTAATATCAGTAAAAACATATTCAGGTAAGAATTTTTTTTTTAAACCTTTAAAAAAACAAAAAAGTAAATCAACCCACAATGTCTGACTCCAAAGTCTATCTTCTTTTTTAAATCCTCAACCAAGGATATATTTATTGATTTTTTTGAAGATTTTATTTATTTTTAGAGAAAGGGAGAAAGAAAGTGATAGAAACATCAATTTGTGGTAGTCTCTTGCATGCCCCCTACTGGGGACCTGGCCTGCAACCCAGGCATGTGCCCTGACTGGGAATCGAACTAGAGACCTTTTGGTTCGCAGGCTGGTGCTCAATCCACTGAGCCACGTCAGCCAGAGCTATTTATTGATTTTAGAGAAAAAAGGAGGGAGGAAGAGATGGGGAGAGAAAGAGAAACATCCATTGGTTATCTCCCATAAGTGCCCCTACTGGGGATCTGACCTGCAAAAGTCTGTCTTCTAACCACTATAGTACACACAAATAATTGTAATAAAATCAAAATATGCTAAGGCCATATATGAGGTCCAGATAAAGAGCTAAGGGACTTCAAAAGAGTAGAGGTCACAAAAGGATATAGGGGAAAAAAGGAGAGCCTTCATTAAATAAGCATGAAAAACAAGCACTAATAAAAAATCTATTCATTCCATACTAAGGGTCCACTCAAGCACCATTTCCTTTAGGAAATCTTCTTGGATTATTCCAGTCCACACTATTCTCTCCTTTTATATATTATATTTAGCTGCTTTCTAACTAGTTAAGAAATTATCTGATTACTAAGTTCCCCAAAGGAAAGGATAGAGACCCTGTTTCAGTCTCTTCTACAGCCCACAATGCAACAAAGAACAAACTCGAAACAAGCTGGTTCCATCTAAATGTTTCTGAAGGACTGCTGATTACTATTGCTCTCTTATATTAGATTCAGACATAGCAAAAAATAAGGCCAAACTGAAAGAGAGAGAGAGAATAAGAACACACGAGTATTCTAAAGAGTAATGTCCGCATTCTTCCTTCCTGGGGGCTGACCAAAACAGGCTCCAAGTTCCCTAGGCTATTCCCTTTTACCAATTTACATGAGCCCCACTTGGAGCATGGAATTCACTCTCAGTCTTTGAATCAGTGGTGCATCGGTCAGTGTTTCGGGCAAGGTGACATGATAGTTTCTAGTACAACTATAAACCAGTTCCTTTGGCCTTC
>PVJI01013852.1:0-22676 GCA_004026765.1 Micronycteris hirsuta
CGATTCCTCTGGGCTCCCACACAAACCCTACTCTAATGTGCCTGCTTCCTGTCTGCTCCAGCCCACTCCATTCTCGCAGAGGCTCTCACAGTCATATTTCAAAGCACAAAGCTGACCATACCTACAGTCTCCAAGGGATCTCTTGGCCTGCAGACTTAAATGCAAGCTCCTTAGCCTGTTGTTCAAGGCCTTCCACAGTTGGCCCTTGCCAGTCTCTCAGAGGCCTCAGTCACAGTTGATGACTTACCATTCCCCAAACATGTTCTACGTCCTTCCAGTGCCACACCTTTGCTCAAGCTGTTCCTCTACCTGCAGTGTCTTTGTTCCCCACTCCAGCCTCCCTTGCCTTCCTGTAAAAGGCCTGCCCTCCTAAAATGGCTCGTTCAAATGCTGCTTTCTCCAAGAAACCTTCTCAGGTCACCCCAAGTTAATTAGTCTTTTCTTGCCCCTTACTTCGTTGCGTGGTTCTGTCAGAGTACTTAACAAACTGGGCAAGAGCTCTCTGTTTACTGGTTTATTCTCTGTCCTATCTGCTGGATTCTGAGCTCTTTGAGAGCCTCATCACGCAGATATGGTTCAGCTCTGAAACCTCAAAACTCACGTCCTGCTTCACAGAGTATACATTGAAATGAAATATCACATTACCTTTTCATCTTCGCTTCCACCTTTGCTATTTATCCCCTCTTGTTCCCATTATGTCTTCCTTTCTCCTATTGTATTTTTTCAGTTTTTTCATTAAGCTATGCCAAAATCCAGTTCTATTCCTGAACTTTCCTAATACATAATACACTCACCACTCCTTTGAAGTCAATTTGAGGTTGGATTTTATCTTATGTGCAGCCAAAAGTGTACTTGCACAATAATTTGTACCAAGTTGTTACTGGTAGGGACTGTAGCAGAAGATAAAAGTTAAAAAAAACTGTAGAGCCCTGCCCGGTGTGGCTCTGTTGGTTGGAGTGTAATCCAGTAGCTCAATTCCTGGGTGGGGCGCCTACCTAGGTTGCAGGTTTGATCCCCAGTCCCAGCTCATAAAATCCCTGGTCTGGGCATGAATGGGAAGCAACCATTGGTTTTTCTCTCTCACATTGATGTTTCTCTCTCTCCCTTCCTGTCTCTCTAAAAGCAATGAAAACATATCCTCAAGTGAGGATTTAAAAAATGTAGAGTATGAGACTATGTTGGCTAGATCTACACTTCCTAAAGAAAGTTTCTACAAAAGTAATAAGCTGTATCTGAGACTGGCTAGAGTGAAAATTAATTAGCATGTAATTATGAAAATGAAAATTACCATAAAATACTACTTTTATCTAACTAGTAAAAACTAAAAAAGAAACCCTTTAGGGTTTTTTTTTAAGATTTTATTTATTTATTTTTAGAGGAGAAGAGAGGGAGAAAGAGAGGGAGAAACAGCAATGTATGGTTGCCTCTCACATGGCCCTCACTGGGGACCTGGATCACAACCCAGCCGGGAATCGAACTGGGACCATCTGGTTCCTAGCCCGCGCTCAATTCACTGAGCTACACCAGCCAGGGCGAAACCCTTTAAATCTAAAAAAGGAAAGATTGATAATACATAGTGTTGGGGAGAGTATGAGTATCTCATTGAGTACTGGCATACATTTGTCCAACTATGTTATCTAATAAAATTAAAGATTAATATAATCTAGAACCTAAAATCTTACTACTAGGTAGTATACAAGAAAACTTATTTCTAAGGATCCATGAAGATGAATGTTTATTGGAGAACTATTTGTACTAGAACAGAATTAGAAAGCTTCCTAAAATTTAAAAACAAAGAAACGGGCAATTTGATTAGTAAATTGTGGCATATTTATTCAATGGGATATTACAACAGTTAAAATATGTGTCAAGATGGATATTTACATACTGATATGTTCAGTATGAAATGATTTAATGAAGTTTGAAAACATGCAAAATGATATTATATATAGTTATGGATACAGACATATATAGAATAGTATGAAAAGATACACAGGAAGGGTTGGGTAAATGGAATTTGGAAAGAGGTACACAAGTATCTTTATCTCTAAAATATTCTATATATTCAATAACATATAAATCAAGTAGTGCTTAGTAGGCATTGTGCTGGTATGAAATGGAAACAAGAGATTGTTCTCATTAGTTGATGTCTATGCCATACTGGTCTTTAACTATTTTGAATATTGCCTCTGGAAACCTTATAAAGTATTAGGATTTGATAAGTATGGAGAATGTGTTAAAAAGTCTTTGTTATTGCCTGGCTGATGTAGCTCAGTGGATTGAGTGCGGGCTGGGAACCAAAAGGTCCCGGTTCGATTCCCAGTCAGGGCACATGCCTGGGTTGCAGGCCAAGTCCCCAGTGAGGGCCATGTGAGAGGCAACCATACATTGCTCTTTCTCCCTCCCTTCTCCTCTCTCTAAAAATAAATAAATAAAATCTTTTTAAAAAAGTCTTTGTTATGTTATAATCTGTACATTAATGCATCTTAAATATTTCACATTGAAACCTAAAATTCTATTAAAAGACATAAAAGATGACCTGAGTACATGAAAAGATATATCACATTTATGAATAAAATTATTTAACACTATAAACATTTCAATATCTCCCAAATTTATCTATAAATTGAGTGCCATCTCAGCTAAAATCCTAGCAAGAATTTTTTAAAGGGCAACTAGACAAACTAATTCTAACATATCTAGAAGGATAATGATACATATAGTTATTTGGAAAAGAAAGCAAAAATGATGGAATCTACTTACCAGATACAAAGAATACTGAAAATACATAGTTTTTATTACTGTTGACACTATTACAGATGTCCCTCATTTTCCTCCCTTACCTCCCCTCCACCCACCCCCTGCCCTGCCCCTGGCCTTCACCACATTGTTGTCTGTATCCATGGGCTATGTATGTATGCCTATCTATTCTTTGGCTAAATTCTTCTAGTGCCCTCCACCCCCTCTCTAAAAAGTGTGCTACTAAAACAATAACAGATCAATAATTTATTATTGGACCAGAGTAGATAATCCAGAGACAGATTCATGTTACAGGGATACTTGACTTATAGTATAGATAAATCCCTGAGGATTTGATAGATTATGTAAGAAAGAAATGGTGCTGGGAAAATTGATCTCTATGTATGTAAAAAATAAGGTTTTTTTCTATGTCTCACTATATACAAAAATTTTAAGTTTTAAACACTTATGTGAGAACATACAGCTATAAAGTCTTTGAGGATATCTTTTTTTCTAAGTTTTTATTTATTTTTATAGACAGAAGGAAGGGAGGGAGAAAGAGAGGGAGTGAAATATCAGTGTGTGGTTGCCTCTTGTGCACTCCCTACTGAGGACCTGGCCTGCAATCCAGGCATGTGCCCCGACTGGGAATTGAACCAGCAACCTTTTGGTTTGTAGGCCCATGCTCAATCCACTGAGCTACACCAGCCAGGGTGAGGATACCTTTATTTTAGAAAATATATTATGATTTTTGAGGTGAGAAAGAATTTGTTAAAACAATATTCAAACAGCAAAATCTATGATGATAAAATGTATGAAAATGCATCAAATTTAAGTATTTTCAGTGGAAAAAGATAAAGAAAACTGTTGGGTACAAGACAGGCAGAAAATTGCAATGTCTCTAAAAAATGACTCATACCTAGAATACATAAAGAATTCCTGAAAACCAGCAAAAAATGATGCATAAAATCTTTTTTCTGCTGGAAAGTTGAGTACAAAATAAGTCAGAACTATCAATAGACATTTCATAAAAGTGTATAACTTAATAATTAATAAATATATGGAGAAACACCCATTATCACTGGCAATCAGGTAAATGCAAATTTTAAAAATAAGACTTCAGTCAATATCTATGAAATGGGGAAATTAGCAAATCAGATAATGTAAGCTGATGGTGAAGATATGAAGAAATGGGAACCTTCAGTTACTTCAGTTGAAAATATATACCAGTAAAGTCATCTTGAAGTGCACTCTGACAGTATTAAATGCAATATAGAATCCATTTGCATTGTAATTGAGCAGTGCTACTCCAGAGAAGCCCTCTTAGGCTTATCAAGTCACATGTATTGTATGTTTATTACGGTATTATTTGTGGTAGCAAAAAGTTAGGACAACCTAGGACTGTATAATCATTAAATATATATGTAAAATTTTGTATGAGCATTTAATAGAATCCTATGCAATGGAAAGAGAGAATCAAATATACATATAACAACATGGAGAGTTATCAATGTAATGTTAAATAAAAGGGTAATAAGTAGAATGAGATTTAAAATACAGAGCCCTTGGGAGACTCCCCTTTAAAATGGCAGTATAAGCCCCCCCAATAGAAGCCAACCCTTCTCCATTAATTACATCTATAAACTCTGAACACAATATTTTTAAAATTCTATTTTATTTATTATGCTGTTACAGTTGTACCTTCACCCGCACCTCCCACTTCCTCAAGGCAGTCCTCACACCTCTGTTCATGTCCCTGGTTCATGCATGTAAGTTCTTTGGCTTCTCTATTTCCTATACTGTACTTTACATCCCCATGACTATTCTGTAACTACCTATTTGTATTTTTTTAATCCCTTTACCTGTTCACCTAATCCCACTTACTCCTTCCTATCTGGCACCATCAAACCATTCTCTGTAACTATGATTCTGTTTCTATTCAGCTCATTTGCTTAGTTTGTTTTTTAGATTCAATTGTTAATAGAGACATACTAATTGCCTTTTTATAGTTCATAGTTTTTATCTTTTTTAAATTTTTAAAAAGATTTTATTTATTTATTTTTAGACAGAAGGGAAGGGAGGGAGGAAGAAAGAAACATGGAGAGAAACATCAATGTGTGATTGCCTTTCATGGGCCCCCTACTGGGGACCTGGCTTGCAAGCCAGGCATGTGCCCTGACTGGGAATCGAACCAGCAACCCTTTGGTTTGCAGCCCGCGCTCAATCCACTGAGCTACACCAGCCAGGGCTATCTTTTTTCTTAAGTAAGTCCCTTTAACATTTCATATAATACTGCTTTGTTGATGAAGACCTCCTTTAGCTTTTTTCTTGTCTGGGAAGGTCTTTATCTGCCCTTCTATCCTAAATAATAGCTTTTCTGGATAGAGTAATCTTGGTTGTAGGTCCTTGCTTTTCATGACCTTGAATACTTCTTGCCAATCCCTTCTAGCCTGCAAAGTTTCTTTTGAGAAATCAGCTGAGAGTCTTATGGGAACTCCCCTGTATGTAACTACCTGCTTTTCTCTTGCCGATTTTAAGATTCTCTCTTTATCTTTAACCTTTGGCATTTTGATTATGAGGTGTCCTGGTGTGGGTTTCTTTGCATCCATCCTATTTGGTACTCTTTGCTTCCTGGACTTGTGTGTCTATTTTCTTCACTAAATCAGAAATGTTTTCTTTCATTATTTTTTAAAATTGATTTTCAATTTCTTACTCTTTCTCTTCTCCTTCTGGCACCCCTATCATGTTTGTACGATTGAAGTTGTCCCAGAGGCTTCTTACACTATCCTCATTTTTTTTAATTCTTTTTCCTTCTTGTCAATTTGGTTTGTTGTTTTTTGCCTCGTGCTCCGAATCATTGATTTGATTCTCAGCTTCATCCACTCAACTCTTGAATCCCTGTAAATTGTTGTTTATTTAAATTGGTGCATCCTTCATTTCCAAATGGATCTTTTTTATGCTGTTGAGGTACTCGCTTAGTTCCTTGAGCATTCTTATAACCAGTGTTTTGAACTCTGCATCTGATAGATTGCTTATCTCCAACTCGTTTACTTCTTTTTCTGGAGTTTTGTTCTGTTCTTTCATTTGGACCATGTTACTTTGTCTGTTCATTTTGGCAGTGTCCCTGTGTTTGTTTCTATGTATTAGGTGGAGATTCTATGACTCCCTGTTTTGGCAGCATGACCTAATGTAGTAGGTGTCCTGTAGGGTCCAGTGGCAAAACCTCCCCTTATCATGTGAGCAGGATACTTGAGGTGCGCCCTTCATGTGGGCTGAGTACACTGTCTTCTTGTAGTTGAACCTTGATTGCTGTTGACAGGTCAATGGGAGGGATTTACCCAGCCCTGCTCTGTGGATTTACCACAGCCAGACCTGAGGCAAGGACTGGCTATGACACTGACCACCCTCCACCCTCCATGGAGGATCAGCTGTGCAGGGGCCCACTCCACAGAACAGGGCTTACTCCAGCAGGACTCTGGTGCCCACTTGTGTTCTGTGTGGAGCCACTAGGCATAAGCTATAAAGTGATCTGCAGCTGGCTGCTTCTTGTGCTTGCCTTAGAGGTGCCCCAGCAAGGCCATGTGGTGAACCAAGGCCACCTACTGCTAGCACCAGACCTGGTGCCACTTAGCAAGGTACAGGGGCTTGCTGAGGCCAGTTGCTGCTTGTTTGAGAGGATTTAGGAAGATAGACTCATGAGCCAAGACAAGGCATTGTATATAAAAGCCACTGTTAATCACTTGGGTGGTCCTGTAAGTTGGGTGGGGCGGAGTCTCAAGGCATCACCAAGGCAGGGCAAACAGTGTGAGCCAGGTTGATGGAATCTCAAATATGGTGCCCACCATGCTCTGTGGCTCTATGTGGGGAGGACTCATAAGAGGAGCAGTGGTCCCTGCCAGCAGATCTATCTTGGAGAAAGCTGTCCTTCAGCTCTTGCCCTGTTGCCAGAAACTTCAGTTTATCCCTGTATTCCAGGGGTACCTTTCAAACTGCTGCCTCGGTGCTAGAGCTCAGCTAGAGTGAGTCTGAGTAAGTCTATGTGCAGGCCCTTAAAGAGGAACTGCCTGGGAATCTAGCAGTTTCTTCCATCGACTCATTCTCCACTGCTTTTTGCAGCCAGAAATTTTGGGGACTTATCTTCCTGGCACTGGATTCCTGGGATGTGGTGCCTGGTATGGGGCTGGGACCCTCATTCCTGAGATATCCCTCCTGATCTTTATCCTCCACACATGGATGTTGGACCAGCCAGTTCCATGTGTCTCTGTCCATCCTTCCTGTCTGAATGGATGCGGTTTCTTCTTTAATTCCGTGATTGCAGGACCTCCATTCAACTTCATTCCTGCTGGTTCTGTGTGATGGTTGTTCTATAGTTTGGTTGTAATTTTGATGTGGTTGTGAGAGGAAGTGAGCCATGTTTGCCTCGGCCACCATCTTGAGATCTCCCCTGAACAAAAATTTTAAAAGATAAATAATTCTACCTGAGGTCTCTGTGAAGTAACTAAAAGCAGGCAGATGGTAGAGGATAGTTAAAACATAGACAAATGACCTGCATGAGAGTAACTTACCCAGAATATTTTTCTTTCTCAGCCTTACAATGACAATGTTTCTCCCACTCATAGATTGGAGCAATACAGGTAGCTAAAACTCTGATGGAAACTCTGCTGTATGTCTAGCCAGTGGAACCATAAAAATTAGCCCGGGTATGATGTGCCAGTGAGAAATCTCAGGAAGAAAAGAGATAGAGAAAAAAACCCCTATCTGTGAATGAAATAACACAACCTACAGTCTAACCACATAATAATGATTATTTTTATTTTAGTGTGTTAGGAACACTTAACATGAGATCTATCCTTTTAACAAACTTGTAAGTTTGCAATACATTTTTGTTGACTATAGCTACAATGTTGTACAGCTCAGATCTCTAGAGTTTATTAATCTTGCTTAACTGAAACTTTATGCCCTTTGATTAGTAACTCCACAGTACTCCCTACCCCTTGCCCTTATCAGCAACCATTCCACTCTCTGATTCTATGATTTTGGCTATTTTAGATATCTTATATAAGTGAAGTCATGCAGGATTACTCTCTGTGTGATTGGCTTATTTCAATAGCATAATGTCCACACAAGCTTCATCCATGTTGTCACATGTTTCAAAATTTCATTCTTTTTTAAGTCTGAATAGTATTCCATTGTGCATATATACATTTTTAATCCATTCATCTGGTTATTATGAATAGTGTTGCAATGAACATGAGAGTGTAGATATTTCTTCAAGATAATGATTTTGTTTCCTTCAGATATATATCCAGTAATGGAATTGCTGGATTAAATGGCAGTTCTATTTTTAATTTTTTAGTAATCTTCATACAGTTTTTCATAGCAGCTGCATAATTTTGAGGCAGGAGATAGGAAGGAGGAAACTCCAGAGGTGCCCCAGGACTAAGATAAAGGACATGGATACAGGACAGAGACCCTGTTCTAAGACCGGCTGTTTCCACTTTTTGGAAAAGCGCTGACTCATGGTGACTCATAAATATATCTGCACAGAAGATGCTACATGACCCCTGCTTCATTATAATAGCATTATAATAAATTAACATTGTGCGACTCCCTTTTCCAGTGGTCAGTCAAGGAAAATCATGGGAAACCACATGTACAGTAGCTTTAAAGTAATACAACTACTTGTACGTGTGCAATAAAAGCCCACCAAAACTAGCCAGGAAGGATCCACCCTATAAGAACAGAATCCCTCCAGCCCTGAGGTCAATCTCTTCTTGGAGTTGGCCTGCTCCCATGATCTGTGGAGTGCACTATCGCTTAATAAATCTGCGCTCTCTCTTTCTGCTGTAAACTCTTGTGTGTTCAGTTCAATTTGTTTTTTAAGTATATTTTATTGATTATGCTATTACAGCTTTCCCAACTTTCCCCCTTCATCCACCCTCTGCCCCATACCCCCCAACACTCCAGCATTCCCCCACTTAGTTCATGTTTATGGGCTCTATGTATGTTCTTCGACTTCTCTGTTTTCTATACCATTCTTAACCTCTCCCCATCTATTTTATGCCTACCAATTATGCTTCTTATTTCCTGTACCTTTCCCCCACTATTCTTCCCCTCCCCCTCCCCACTGAAAATCCTCCATGTGATCTCCATTTCTCTGATTCTATTCCTGTTCTAGTTGCTTGCTTAGTATTTGTTTTCATTGTTGTTGTTGTTTAGGTTCACTTGTTGCTAGTTGTGACTTTGTTGTCATTTTACTGTTCATAGTTTTTGATCTTCAATTTCTTAGACAAGTCCCTTTAACATTTCATATAATAAGGGCTTGGTGATGATGAACTCCTTTAACTTGATCATATCTGGGAAGCACTTCATCTACCCTTCCATTCCAAATGAAAGTTTTGCTGGATAGAGTAATCTTCTATGTACGTCCTTGCCTTTCATGACTTTGAATACTTCTTGCCAATCCTTTCTAGCCTGCAATGTTTCTTTTGAGAAATCAGCTGATAGTCTAATGGGCACTCCTTTGTAGGTAGTAACTCTCTCCTTTCCTCTTGCTGCTTCTAAGATTCTCTCCTTATCTTTAATCTTGGGTAATTTAATGATGATGTGCCTTGGTGTGTTCCTCTTTGGGTCCAACTTCTTTGGGACTCTCTGGGCTTTCTGGGCTTCCTGGAAGTATATTTCCTTCGTGAGATTGGGGAAGTTTTCCTTCACTATTTGTTCAAATAAGTTTTCAATTTCTTGCTGTTGTTCTCCTGGCACCCCTATGATTCAGATATTGGAATGTTTAAAGTTATCCCAGAGGTTCCTAAGCCTCTCCTCATTTTTTTTTTTTAATTCTCGTTTCTTCATTCTATTCTGGTTGACTGTTTATTTCTTCCTTTTGTTCCAAACTGTTGCTTTGAGTCCTGGTTTACTTCCTATCACTGTTGGTTCCCTGTATTTTTTGCTTTATTTCACTTTGGGTAGTCTTCATTTGTTCTTTCATTTTTCGACCAAGCTCAATTAGTTCTGTGAGCATCTTGATTACTAATGTTTTAAATTTCACATCATATAGGTTGGCTATCTCCTCATCACTTAGCTCTTTCTCTGGAGTTTTGCTCTGTTCTTTCATTTGGGCCATATTTCTATGTCTCAACGCACCTGTTAAGTTTCAAGGGGGTAGGTCCTTAACTATTCTCCAGGGCAGGGCAACCTTCTTTGCTGCGTTGTGGCACTGTCTGTGGGGGAGGGATCCCAGACAGAACAATACAGCTTGCTTTCTGGGCCCTAGCCCCACTTTCCAACAAACTCTCTTGTGAGACTGGGAGTTTCTCCCACCGTGGCAACCCCTGTGGTAGACCACAGTCAGCTCTGAGTCTCAGTTTCCCATTTAGCCAGTCCCACCCACACGGTCCACTGCCTTGCCATGGATTCACTCCTTCTGCCCACCTGCCCATCTCCCTCCTTCTGGTGGTTGACTGTTTCTTTAATTCCTTGATTTTCAGAGTTCCACGCAGTTTGATTTTCTGGTACTTCTCATTGTTTATTGTTTTTAGATTGGTTATTATCCTCCTTTTGGTTGTGCAAGAAAGCAAAGGGTTTCTACCTATGCCTCCATCTTGGCCAGAACTCCGGTTCAATTCTTTGTCCACGATCACTAAGAACCTGGTTACCTGTGCCTACTTCTGACAATTTTGCATTCCCAACAACTGTGCAAGGGTTTCAGTTTCTCCACATCTGAACCAGCATTTGTCTTTTTAAAATATTTTATTTACTTTTAGAGAAGGGAAGGGAGCAAGAAAGAAAGGGAGAGAAACATCAATGTGTGGTTGCCTCTCATGTGCCCCCCACCAGGGATCCAGCCCGCAACCCAAACATGCACCCAAGACTGGGAATCGAACCAGCGACCCTTTGGTTCTCGGGCCAGCACCCAATCCACTGAGCCACACCAGCCTGACAAGTATGAGATAATATCTCATTGTGATTTTTATTTGTGTTTCCCTGATGCCTAGTAATATTGTGCATTTCTTCATATGTCTATTAGTCATTTGATGTCTACTTTGGAAAAAAGTCTATTCAATCTTTTAGACCATTTTTAACTGGGTTATTAGGGGTTTTTTACTGTTGAGTTGTGGGAGTTCTTTGTATATTTTAGGTATTTATCCAATAAGGTTTGCAAATATTTTGTTGTATTTCGTATGTTGTCTCTTCACTCTGTTGATTGTTTCCTTAACTTGCATTCTTGAAATGAAATTCTCTTGATCATGATGTATTATCCTTTCCATATGTCATGGGATTGTTCAACTTGCAAGTAGTTTATTTATAATTTTTCATGTTCAGGAAAGTTAATAACCTATATTCTCTTGACTTGTAGTGTCCTTCTCGTGTTTTGGTATCAGTAAATCTGGCCTCATAAAACAATTTGGAAAATGTTTCACCTTCATTGAATTATCAGAAGGAGTTTACATAACATAGGTAAATAAATTTTTCTTAAGTGTTTTAAAGATATTACCAGTGCATACACCTACATCTGTTTTCTTGGAAAAAAATGATTCAGTTAAACATTCAATCTATTTAACATATAAAGAATTAGTCACACTTTTATTTTAATCTTCTGTCTGTTTTTAGTAAGTTGTATTTTTTTAAGAAATTTTATCATTTCATTGAAGTTGCCAGTTCTACAAGCATAAAGTTATTCATAAGTACTTTTTATTCACTTACTTTATTTGAACTAAGTAAAAGTTATTAGTTTTAGTCTATAAT
This sequence comes from Micronycteris hirsuta, assembly GCA_004026765.1. Classification (NCBI taxonomy): domain Eukaryota; kingdom Metazoa; phylum Chordata; class Mammalia; order Chiroptera; family Phyllostomidae; genus Micronycteris; species Micronycteris hirsuta. Next base: position 11,485 of record PVJI01013852.1, read on the forward strand.
TTTTATAACTTTGATAAATACACATGGTAATGTAACTCAAAACAAGAGAAAGATACAGAACAATTCCATCACATTAAAAAAACTCTCTTGTATTGCCCTTTTGTGGTCAACTCCTCCACTCCTCCCAAGTCCTAACAATGACAGATCTGTTTTTCAATAACACTGGCTTTTCCACAAAGTTATATGTTTGGAATAATGTAGTATTTATCCTTTTTTAATATGCGTTCTTTCTTTTAGCATGACACATTGGAGATTCATCAATGTTACTGCATGTATCAGTAGTTTGTTTCTTTTTTATATTGAATAGTATTATATTGTATGGCTGTATTACAGTTTATTTATTTATTCACCAATTGAAAGACATTGGAGTTATATCCAGGTTCTGGCAATTATAAATAAACCTGCTATATTTGTGTACAGGTTTTTCATGTGAACATGAGTTTTCATTTTTCTAGGATAAATACCTGCCATTCCAGTGGATGAATGTATTATTGTTTAATCATTCATCACAAGTTGAAGTACATTTTTTTAAAGATTTTATTTATTTATTTATTTTTAGAAAGAGGGGAAGGGAGGGAGACAGAGAGGGAGAGAAACAGCAATGTATGGTTGCCTCTCACATGGCCCTCACTGGGGACCTGGCCTGCAACCCAGGCATGTGCCCTGACGGGGAATCGAACCGGGACCGTCTGTTTCCCAGCCCACGCTCAATCCACTGAGCTACACCAGCCAGGGCTGAAGTACATTTGAGTTGTTACCTTTTAACTGGTGATTATGAACAAAGTCAATAAGAATATTCCTTTATAAATTTTTGTGTGAATTTAACTTTTGTTTTCTATTGGAAAAAATATCTTAGGAATAACATTTGTGGCTTACAGGGCAAGTTTATTTCAAAATATATTTGAAACTCTCAAACTGCTCTCCATAGTGGCAATAATATTTTGTATTCATATGAGTGATATATGAGAGTTTCTCTTGTTTTGTATCCTCATCAGCACTTAGTATTGTGAACTGTGTTTTACTTTGGTTTTCTTTTTCTAAGACATTTTAATAGGTGTGTAGTGTATCTTGTAATTTTAATGTGCATTTCTAAAATGATATAAAAATGACATATTGTAAAATGTGCACTTAGGAAGAATGTGTATTCTAGAAAGGATCCAATATAGTGCCAGAGTAGGTGGAAGCTACATTAATCTCCTACTAGTGCCAAACCACAATTACAACAAAATAATAAATCAATCAACCAGAATAACCAACTGAAGACTAGCTGAACAGAACTTTTATAACCAAAGAGCCACAGAAGAAGCCACATAAAGACCAGTAAGGAAGGGCAGAGATGCAAAAATGGCTGGCTCCACACCCACAAGTGGTGGTTGAAAATACAAAGAGATATCTCAAGTGCCAAGGTCCCCTTGAAAAGCAGGAGGTCTTAACCCCAAACTGGGATCTCCAGCCCAGAGCACTAGAGCACCAGAGCCAGGAAGAGGAGCCCACATAATATCTGATTGTGAAAATAAGCAGAGATTCTGTCTGCCAGGGAGAGACAAGAATCTGCTAGAAACCCAGGCATCCTCTTAAAGGGTCAGTGCAAAAGCTCTTCTTATCAACCACTCACCTGGGGCTCTAGCGAATGGAAGATGACTCAGAGATAATTGAGGCTATATAGAGAAAAACTGGGCTGTATGGCCTTGAAGCAAGAACTGGAGGGTCAGCCACCAAGGTCCCTATGTTTAATTTCTACCACACATTGACAACAGACACCATCTTCCCTGGGTCAAGCATCCTTATCCATTCAGCACTACCTTGAGGGAGTGCACTAACCCTGACCTTTCGGCTCCCGGTCACCTCACCCTGCCAAGCTCACACTCTGCAAAAAATTCAGCTGTCTGCACCCATATGGGGACCATAGTGCACTCTTTCTTGGAGAGCATTTGGAGAGATCCTGGAGGTCTCAGGAATTGTCAGAGACTTGGGAAGAGACTGAGTTGTGTGGCTCTGGAGCAGAGGCCATTCACCACCACCCTGTGCAACTCAACAGTGCCTCACAACAGGAGATCTACTAGCCTCCTCTTTTTGACTCTAGGTGGCCCCAACATGCTGAGCTCCTGCCCTGTAGTACAGTCTACTGGCTGCACCCTGCTTAGGCCTGTGGCATGATCTTTCTTAGAGAGCACTTCAGGAGATCAAGGCAGTCTCAGGGATTATGGGGAACTGCTCTATGAGAGACTGAGTTGTTTGGCACTGGAGCACAGGCCATTTCACTCCCTTACACACTTAACTAACACCTTTTCCACACAGGAGATTCACTGTCCCTGCCCTTGTGAATCCCAGTGGCCCTGTGCTGTTGAGCTCATGCCTTCTGGAGGAGATTGCAGGCTGCAGCCAGTCTGGGCCCACTGTAAAGAACTGTTCTGAAAGGCTCTCAAGGAAACACAGGCAGCCTCAGGGGATGGCAGAGCAGCTGACAAGTAGAGTCAGATCTCGAGGTCTTCAGCCTTTTGTTGACCTTATTCCAGGCTTGGAGCTAGTGGAAGCAAACTTTGTACACAGCCGGACATGTCCCACATGCACTCAGACACAACAGAGGGAGCCATAAACTGTGGGCTGCTTAGAAGCTCCAGACAGGTAGCCCATGTCTGGTTATAGGTTGCATATGACACTGACCTGCACCAGACTCCCTCCCAAGAAGCCTCAGAACCAATACAAAAAATTTTAAAGGGACTTCTATAAGAAGAAGAGAGAAACATTATAGACTTCCAGCCATGATAGAGGTGTAGGTAGATACACTTTGCCTCCTCACACAACCAAAAGGACAACAAATTTAAAAACAAAAAATAACAGAACTGCGAAAAAAATTGAACTGTATGGAAGTCTGACAACCAAAGAGTTAAAGAAGAAACATTCATTCACACTGGTAGGAAGGGAGGAGATGGGAAGCTGGGAAAGAGGACTTGCAGCAAGGCGGTGGCTGGTGGACCAGGCCCACGAGGTGGAAGATGGCAGACTGGGTGGTCCCACATTTACATGCAGATAAATGGGAAGCAACAACTGGGGAGTGAGACAGACTGGGAAACCCAGGGATCCAGCATGAGGAAACAAAGCCTCAAAACCTCTGCCTATAACAACCTCGGGGGGTTGTGGTGGAGGAAGAAACTCCCAGCTTCATGGGAGAGTTTGTTGCAAAGTACCACAGGGTCCTAGAACATACAAAGGACCACCCACCCAGGAATCAGCACCAAAAGAGACCAATTTGTTTGTGGGTAGAGGAGAAAGTGACAGAAAGCCAGAGGAGAGCAGAGCAAGCAGCATTGTTCCCTCTTGGATTCTACCCTCACATACAGCACCAAAATGCAGCAACGAGGGTTGCCCTGCTATGGTGAATACCTAAGGCTCTGACCCTTACTATGTAACAGGCACACCAAGACAAAAAAAAATATGACCCAAATGAAACAACAGATCAAAGCTCTAAAAATAGAACTAAGCAATGAAGAGATAATCAACCTATCAGATGCAGAGTTCAAAACACTGGTAATCGTCATGTTCACCAAAATGGTACAGTATAGTCAGAAAATAGAGGAAGAAGTGAAGGCTATGAAAAGTGAAATGAAGAAAAATATACAGGGAACCAATAGTGAAGGGAAGTAAATCATTACTCAAATCAATGATTTGGAGCAGAAGGAAGAAGTAAACTTTCAACCAGAACAGAATGAAGAAACAAGAATTCAAAAAAAAAATAAGGAGAGGCTTAGGAGTCTCCAGGACAACTTTAAATGTTCCAACATCCGAATTGTAGGGGTGCTGGAAGGAGAAGAGGAAGAGCAAGAAATTGAAACTTTATTTGAAAACACAATGAAGGAGAACTTCCCCAATATGGCAAAGGAAATGGACTTCCAGGAAGTCCAGGAAGCTCAAAGAGTCCCAAAGAAATTGGACCCAAGGAAGCACACACCAAGGCACATCATAATTACATTACCCAAGATGAAAGAGAAGGAGATAATCTGAAAAGCAGCAAGAGAAAAGGAGACAGTTACCTACAAAGGAGTTCCCATAAGACTAGCAGCTGATTTCTCAAAAGAAACCTTGCAGGCAAGAACAGGCAGGAAAGAAATGCTCAAAATTATGAAAGGGAAAGGCCTACATCCAAGATCACTGTATCCAGCAAAGCTATCATTTAGAATGGAAGGGCAAACAAACTGCTTCCCAGGTAAGGTCAAGTTAAAAGAGTTCATCATCACCAAGCCCTTATTATTTGAAATTTTAAAGGGACTTATCTAACAAAAAGAAGATGATCAAAATTATGAACAGTAAAATGACAACAAACTCACAACTATCAACAACTGAACCTAAAACAAAAACAAACTAAGCAAACGACTAGACAGAACATAATCATAGAAATGGAGATCACATGGAGGGTTATCAGCGGGGAGGGGGAGGGGAAGAATGGGGTAAAAGGTACAGGGAATAAGAAGCATAAATTGTAGGTACACAATAGACAGGGGGAGGTTAAGAATACTATAGGAAAGGGAGAAGCCAAAGAACTTATATGTACAACCCATGGACATGAACTAAGTGGGGGAAATGCTGGTGGGCAGTGGGGTGTAGGGTGGAGGGAGATAAAGGTGGGAAAAACATGGGACAACTGTAATAGCAAAATCAATAAAATGCATTTAAAAAAATAATAATTATAAGGAGTAAAATAACAATATGCACGTACCTGTCAATATAACACTTTAAAAGTAAATGGATTACACAGCACAGCAAGCCTGCATCAGACGGGGGACGGGCCGGAGGCGCACTCCTGGCATCTGATTAGGCTGGAGCAGACCAGAACTGCCACTCACCAAGAATGGAAATCCCACCGACCCACTACTCCGCCTCCAGGGTGGCCTCAGTTGTGGAGAACTGCATGAACAGCAGTCCCCAGCAGGGGACCCCTGACAAGGTGTTTCTGGTGCAGACAGTCCAACAAGCCAACATGGAGGATATTCCAGGACAAGGACATAAATATTGCCTTAAGTTTTCTGTGGAAGAAATTATCCAAAAACAGGTGACAGTGAACTGCACAGCTGAAGTGGGACAAGATACAACACCCAAAGTCAACTTCACGTTTGAAGGGGAAATTGGAAAGAACCCAGATGAAGAAGATAACACATTTTATCAAAAACTAAAATCCATGAAGGAACTACTAGAAGCACAAAACATTCCAGCCAGTTTTGGAAACATATCTCCAGAAATGAAGCCAGTTTGGCATTTAGCCTGGGTTGCCTGTGGTTATGTAATATGGCAGAATTCTACTGAAAACACATGGCATAAAATGGTAAAAATTCAAACTGTCAAGCAAGTGCAAAGAAATGATGACTTCATTGAGTTAGACTATGCCATTCTACTTCATTACACTGCATCTCAGGAGATTATTCCTTGGCAAATGCAAGTTCTCTGGCATCCACAATATGGTACTAAAGTAAAACATAACAGCTGACTGCCAAAGGAAGCACAACTGGAATAAATGAAGACCCCATGCTTACTAATGATATGTACATCACTCTTCACTGACATCTAGCTTAAGCCTTAGGGGCCAAAGTGTCAGTTTGTATAAATGTCTTGATTACAGCACAGAACTGTATAATTTCCAGAATAAGGCATTTCATGATGTAGAAGAGTCTTGATAACAATAATAGTGCTGTGCATATCCCATAATAAAAAACTTCAATTACCAAAAAAAGTAAATGGATTAAATGCTCCAATCAAAAACACAGAGTAGCTGAATGGATAAGAAAAACAAGACCCATATATATGCTGTCCATAAGAGACATCAGAAAAAACACACACAGACTGAAAGTAAAAGGATAGAAAAAGGTATTTTATGCAAATGAAACAACAACAAAAAACAAACCCTGAGGTAACAATACTCATGTCAGACAAAATAGAATTTAAAACAAAGGCTATTTAGTCCTGGCTGGTATAGCTCAGTGGATTGAGGACGGGATGAGAACCAAAGGGTCGCTGGTTCGATTCCCAGTCAGGGTACATGCCTGGGTTGCAGGCCAGGTCCCCAGTGAGGGCCACATGAGAGGCAATCACACATTGATGTTTATCTCCCTTTCTTTCTCCCTCCATTCCCTTCTGTCTAAAACTAAAATAAAATCTTTAAAAAAATAAAAATAAAACAAAAGCTATTTAAAATGAGAGACAAAGTAGGTCATTACACATTGAAATAGGGATCAATTAAACAACAGGAAATAACCATTGTAAGCATTTAATATATCCAACATAGGAACACCTATATATGTAAAGCAAATATTGATGGACAGAAAGGGAGAAATTAAAAGTAATGCAATCAGAGTAGGGAACTTTAATACTCCATTGCTATCAATAGGTAGATCTTTAAGACCAAAAAAATTTACAATAATACAGGGCTACCTAAAAAAACGATTTTAAAATTTCAAATAAATGGCCTAATGATACATCTACAAAAACTAGAGGAACAACAAAGAAAGCCCAGAGTAGAAGGAAGGAAATAATTGAGATTAGAGCAAAATTAAATGACATGGAGACTAAAAGAACAATTCGAAGGGTCAATAATTCCAGGAGCTGGTTCTTTGAAAAGATAAATAAAATTGACAAGCCTTACAAGAATCATCAAGAAAAAATGAGAGAGGACCCAAATAAATAAAATCAGAAACAAAAGAAGTGACAACAGAAATATAAAGGATCATAAGAAATTACAAATGATACAACAGAAATACAAAGGATCGTAAGAAATTACTAAGAAAAACTATATGCCAAAAATTTCAAAACATGGGCGAAATGCACAAATTTCTAGAAACATACAATCCTCCACTACTGAGTCAAGAAGAACCAGAAAGCCTGAATAGATCGATATCAGGTAGTGAAACTAAAGCAGTAATGAAAAATCTCCAGCACACAAAAGCTCTGGGCTGGACAGATTCACAGGAGAATTTTACCAAACATTTAAGGAAGGGCTGACGGAAGACTCACAAACTCTTTTTATGAGGCCAGTATTATCCTAATTACAAAACCATGTAAAGGCACAACAAAGAAAGAAAACTACAGGCCAATATCTCTGATAAACATACATGCTAAAATACTCAACAAAATAGTGGCAAACTGGATCCAGCAATACATTAAAAAGATCATACACCATGATCAAGTGGGATTCATTCTAGGGATGCAAGGATGGTGCAATATATGCAAATCAATAAATGTAACACATCACATAAACAATATGAAAGACAAAAAACACATAATCATATCAATAGATGCTGAAAAAACATTTGATAAAGGATAGTACCAACTTATAATTGAAAAAAACTCAGCAAAGTGGGAGTAGATGGAGCATACCTCAACATAATAAATGCCACACATGAGAAACCTACAGCCAACAACATACTCAGTGTGCAAAAACTAAATCTTTACCCCTAACATCGGGCATAAGACTGGGTGTCCACTTTCACCACTTTTATACAGCATCGTATTGGAAGCTCCAGCCACAGTGATCAGACAAGGAAACGAAATAAAAGGCATCCAAATTGGAAAGGAGGAAGTAAAGCTGTCACTGTTTGCAGATGACATGATAGTGTATGTAGCAAACTCTATAGGCTCCACTAAAAAACTACTCGATGTAATAAGTAATTTGCCAAAACAAAAGGATACAAAGTCAACATTCATAAATTGAAGGTATTTTTGTACACCAACAATGAAATATTGGAAACAGAAATCAGCAAAAGAATCCCACTTGATATACCAGCAAGAAAAATAAAGTACTTAGGAATAAACCTAACCAAGGGCTGGAAAGAAGTATTCAAACTCATGAAAGGCAAAGACCTACAACCAAGATGACTCTATCCAGCAAAAGATATCATTTAGAAAGGAAGGGCAAATAAAGTGCTTCCCAGATAAAGTCGAGTTAAGCAAGTTCATCATCACCAAGCCCTTAATATATGAAATTTTAAAGGGACTTTTCTAAGAAAAAGAAGATGATCAAAATTATGAACAATAAAGTGACAACCAACTCACAACTATCAACTGAACTGAAAACAAAAACAAACTGAGAAAACAACTAAAACAGGACCAGAACCACTGAAACAGAGATCACATGGAGGGTTATCAGTGGGGAGGTCGGGGAGAATGGGGAAAAAGTTTCAGGGAATAAGAAGCATAAATGGTAGGTACAAAATAGATAGGGAGAGGTTAAGAATAGTATAGGAAATAGAGAAGCCAAAGAACTTACATGTATGAACTATGAACATGAACTAAGCCAGGGGTGGATGACAGTGGCAGAGGGGTGTAGTGCAGAAGTAATAAAAAGGGAGAAAAAAATGGGACAACTGTGATAGCATAATCAATAAAATATATTTTTATCATTTTTTATTGTTCGAATACAGTTGTCTCCAATTTTCCCACCACTACTTTCCTCCGCACCACTCTCCCCAACCACCCACCCTCAATCCTACCCCTTTTAGTTTTGCCCATGGGTTCTTTACACATGTTCCTTGATGACTTTTGCCCTTCTTTCCCCTGTTATCTCCCTCACCCCTCCTCTCTTGTTACTGTCCGTTTGTTCTTTATTTCAATGTCTCTGGTTCTATTTTGCTTGTTTGTTCTGTTGATTAGGTTCCAACATAGGTGAGATCATATGGTATTTGTCTTTCACCACATGGCTTCTTTCACTTAGCATAATGCTCTCCAGTCCCGTCTATGCTGTCACGAAGAGTAGGAGCTCCTTCTTTCTTTCTGATGTGTAGTATTCCATCGTGTACATGTATCACAGTGTTTCTTAAAACATTTTTTATTGTTCAAGTAGTTTTCTGCCTTTTCCCCGACTCCTCCCCACGACCCCAGCACTCCCCACCTCCCTCCCCTGTTTCCACCCTCCCTTGTTATTGTCCATATGGCCTCTATAATTGTTTCTACAAACCCTTCACCCTTTACTCTTATAATCCCCTCTTCTCTCCCCTCCGGTCACTGTCAGTCTGTTCTCAATTTCAGTGTGTTTGGTTATATTTTGCTTGCGTGTTCGTTTTGTTGATTAAATTCCAGTTAAAGGGGAGATCATATGGTATTTGTCGTTCACTGCCTAGCTTATTTCACTTGGCATAATGCTCTCCAGTTCCATCCATGCTGTCACAAAGGGTAGGAGGTCCTTCTTTCTTTCTGCTGCATAGAATTCCATTGTGTAAATGTACCATAGTTTTTTGATCCACTCATTTACTGATGGGCACTTAGGTTGCTTCCAGCACTTGGCTATTGTAAACTGTGCTGCTATGAATATTGGGGTGCATAGGTTCTTTGGGATTGGTGTTTCAGGGTTCTTAGGATATAATCCTAGCAGTGGAATTGCTGGGTCAAAAGGCAGTCCCATTTTTAGTTTTTTGAGGAAATTCCATACTGTTTTCCATAGTGGTTTCACCAGTCTGCATTCCCAACAGTGCACTAGGATTCCCTTTTCTCCACAACCTATCCAACACTTGTTTGTTGCTTTGTTTATGATGGCTATTCTCAACGGTGTGAGGTGGTATCTCATTGTGGTTTTAATATGCATCTCTCTGATGGCTAGTGATGCTGAGCATCCTTTCATAGGTCCCTGGGCACTCTGTATGTCCTCCTTGGAGAAGTGTCTGTTCAGGTCTTTTGCCCATTTTTAAATTGGATTGTTTGTCTTCCTCAAGTGGAGTCATGTGAACTCTTTATAGATTTTGGAGATCAAACCCTTGTCTGAGATATCATTAGCAAATATATTTTCCTGTACAGTTGGTTCTCTTTTCAATTTGCTGACGTTTTCTTTAGCTATGCAGAAGCTTTTTATTTTGATGAAGTTCCATTTGTTTATTCTTTCCTTTATGTCCCTTGCTCGAGAGGACATATTGGTAAAAATACTGCTGCATGGAATATCTGAGATTTTCCTACCTACATTTTCCTCTAGGACTTTTATGGTATCATGACTTATATTTAAGTGAACTTATTTTTTGTATCATGAAAGTTGGTGGTCAAGTTTCATTTTTTTTTTGCATATAGCTGTCCAGATCTCCCAACACCACTTGTCGAAGAGGGTATTTTTACTCGATTTTATGTTTCTGTCCCCTTCATTGAATATTAATTGACCACACAGACTTGGGTTCACTTCTGGGCTCTCTGTTCTATTCCATTGATCTATGTGGCTGCTCTTATGCCAGTACCAGACTGTTTTGATTACCGTAGCCTTGTAATATAGTTTGACATCAGGTATGGTGATCCCTCCTACTTTGTTCTTCTTTCTCAAAATTGCCGAGGCTATTCAGGGTCGTTTATGGTTCCATATAAATTATGGTTTGTTCTTTATCATGAAATATGCCATTGGTACTTTTTTTTTACTATATTTTATTGATTATGCTGTTACAGTTGCCCTACTTCCCCCTTCTTCCCCCCACCCCCTTATCCCCCTTTCCCCTCCCTTTAGTTTTGTCCATAGGTCATACACATAAGTCCTTCTGCTCCTGCATTTCCTATACTATTCTAACCTCCCCCCGTCTGTTGTCTACCTCCCATTTATACTACTTGTTCTGTGCCCCATTCCCACCCTCTCCCCCTACCACTCCCCTGTTGATATTCCTCCATACCTCATATAATTCCCTTCAACATTTCATACAATAAAGGCTGGGTGGTGATGAACATCTTGAACTTGACCTTATCTGCGAAGCACTTTCTCTGCCCTTCCATTCTAAATGAAATCTTTGCTGGATAGAGTATTCTTGGATGTAGGTCCTTGCCTTTCATGACTTGGAACACCTCTGACCAGCCCCTTCTTGCCTGAAAGGTCTCTTTTGAGAAATCAGCTGACAGTCTTATGGGGATTCCTTTGTAGGTAACTGTCTCCTTTCCTCTTGCTGCTCCCAGGATCCTTTCCTTATTTTTTGACCTTGGGTAATGTAATTATGATGTGCTTGGTGTGTTCCTCTTTGGGTCCAACTTCTTCGGGACTCTCTGAGCTTCCTGGACTTCCCGAAAGTCTATTTCCTTCGCCCGCTTCAGGAAATTCTCCATCATTATGTGTTCAAATATTTTTTCAATTCCTTGGATTTCTTCTTCTCCTTCTGGCAGCCCTATGATCCGTATGTTGGGACGTTTACAGATGTCTTGGAGGTTTCTGAGCCCCTCCTCCATTTTTTGAATTCTTGTTGCTTCATTCTTTTCTG
>PVJI01013852.1:22776-46389 GCA_004026765.1 Micronycteris hirsuta
ATTTGAGTCCCAGTTTCCTTATCTCTATTGGTTCCCTGCAGATCTCTCCTCATTTGTTCAAGCAAGTTCGTTAATTTTTCGTCGAATTCTGTTAGCATCCTTATTACAAGGGTTTTGAACTGTGCATCTGATAGGTTGGCTATCTCTTGGTCGGTTAGCTCTGGGGCTTTGATCTGTTCCTTTCTTTGGGCCATTTTTTTCCCTCGCTGTTACTGTAAGGGGGGAGGAGTCTTGGGGATCCCCTGTGCAGGGAAGCTCCCGGTAGTTGTGCTGTGACGGAGCCTCTGGGGGCGGGACCTGAGCGCACAATGGCGCCTTCTCTGCTCTCCGCACCCACACCGCCTCCTGCAAGCAATTCGGGCCCCTCTGCGCTGGCTCCGGGGGTCGCTCCAGGGTCGCTGGACGGGCTGCACAGCTCCAATCCCCCGCGGGTCTCCCCAATGAACTTTCCTGTGAGGCCGGGAGTTCCTCCCACCACCGACTCCACCCCCACAGGTGCTCTCAATCTGTGCTGATGGGTTGCGCCCTGCTTTCTTTCCCAGTTTCTCTGCACGCGAATGCAGACCTGCCCGGTCCACCAGTCTCGGCCCTGCTGGGTCCGGATGAGCTGGGCGCAGACTGCGCTTCAGTCGGGCCCCCCGTCTGGGTGTGCTGCAGCCACGCAGAGACCGCCCCTCTAACCGCGGTCCTGCCATCTGCTCACCTGCTTGCCGCGGGGTCGCTGAGCGCTCTCCCTCCGCCCTGCTCCTCCCGGCTCACCAAACTGGATGAACGTATCTTCTTTAATTCCTTGGTTGTCAGACTTCCTCTCAATATGATTTTCTGTCAGATCTGGCTGTTTTTGGATGTGTAGATTTCTGATTTTTTTTCCTTGTTTGGTTGTGCGAGGCGGTACGGTGCATTCACCTATGCCGCCATCTTAGGAAGTCGTCGCCATTGGTATTTTAATAGGGATTGTGTTGAATCTATAAATTTCTTTGGGTAGTATGGACATTTTCATGATTTTAATTTTTCCAATACATGAACACGGTATATGCTTCCATTTATCTGTGTCTTTCTTAACTTCTGTTTAAGCGTTGTGTAGTTTTCTGAGTACAGGTCTTTTACCTCCTTGGTTAGGTTTATTCCTACGTACTTTATTTTTCTTGTTGCTATAGCTAATGATATTTTTTCCAGAGTTCTGTTTCTTCTATTTTGTTGTTGGTGTACAAAAATGCCTCCGATTTCTGAATATTGACATTGTATCCCGCTGCTTTGCCAAATTCACTTATTCGGTCTAATAGTTTTTTAGTGGAGTCTATAGGGTTTTCTATGTACACTATCATGTCATCTGCAAATGACAGTTTTACTTCCTCCTTTCCAATTTGTATGCCTTTTATTTCTTGTCTGATCACCATGGGTAGGACTTCCAATACTATGTTGAATAGGAGTGGTGAAAGAGGACATCCTTGTCTTATTCCTTATCTTAGTGGGAAAGCTTTTAATTTTGCCTGTTAAGTATGATGTTGGCTGTAGGTTTTCCATATATGGCTTTTATTATGTTGAGGTATGCTCCCTCAACTCCCTCTTTACTGAGTGTTTTTATCATAAATGGTGGTATACCTTATCAAATGGTTTTTCTGCATGTATTGACATAATCATATGATTTTTGTGTTTTCTTTTGTTTCTGTGACGTATTACATTTATTGATTTGTGAATACTGTACCATCCTGCATCCTTGGGATGAGTCCCACTTGGTCATGGTGTATGATCTTTTTGATGTATTGCTGGATCTGGTTTGCCAATATTTGTTCAGGATTTTAGTGTCTATGTTCATCAACGATATTGGCCTGTGGTTTTCTTTCTTTGTTTTGTCTTTGTCTGGTTTTGAGATTAGATGATGCTGGCCTTATAAAAAGAGTTTGTTAGTCTTCCCTCTTCTTGAATATTTTGAAATAGTCTGGAAAGGATAGGGGTTATGAGCTCTTCCTTAAATGTTTTGTAAAATGCTCCTGTGAAAATGTCCGGTCCAGAGCTTTTGTGTGAGTTTTTTAAATGGGAGTTTTTTTTTTATTACTAGTTCAATTTCACCAGCTGTTATAGGTCTGTTTAGACCTTCTCCTTCTTCTTGATTCATTTTTTGAAGATTATATTTTTCTAGAAATTTGTCCTTTTCACTACCCAGGCTTTCAAATTTCTTGGCATATAGTTGATAGTAGTAATTTCTTATTATCCTTTGTATTTCTGTGGTATAAGTTGTACTTTCTCCTCTTTCAAATCTGATTTTATTAATTTGGGTCCTCATTCTTCTTTTCTTGATGAATCTTGTTAAATGCTTGTAGATTTTGTTTATCTTTTCAAAGAACCAGCTCCTGGGTTTACTGGTCCTTTGAATCATTCTTTTAGTCCCTATGTCATGTAATTCTGCTCAGATCTTGGTATTTCCTTTCTTCTACTTGCTCTCGGCCTCCAGATCAAGTTTTGTTTTTCTTCCTCCAGTTCTTGTGGATGGAGGGTTAGGCAGTTTATTTGAAATGTTTCTATCTTTTTTAGGTAGTCATGTATTGCTATGAACTTCCCTCTCAAGACTTCTTTTGCTGTGTCCCATAAGTTTTAGACTGTTGTGTGTTCATTTTCATTTGTGTCCAGAAACTTTTTGATATCTTCTTTGATATTATTATTATTAACCCATTCATTGTTTAATAGCATGCTATTCAGTCTCCATGAGTTTTAATACATTTGAATTTTTTCCTTGAGATTAGTTTCCAGTTTCAAGCCCTTGTGGTCTGAGAGAATGCTTAATATGAGTTCAGTTTCCTTTAATTTGTTGAGGCATGCTTTATGTCCTATCATGTGGTCTATCTTTGAAAATGTTCCATGTGCATTCGAAAAGAATGTGTATTTTGCTTCTTTGGGATGAAAGGTTATATATATCAGTTAAGTCCATTTGATCTAATGCGTCATTCAGTTCCACAATATCCTTGCTGGAATTTTGTTTGGAAGATCTATCCATTGTTGACAGTGGGGTGTTAAAATCACCACTGTAATTGTGTTGCTGTCTATATCTTTCATGAAGTCCTCCAAGAATTTCCTCATATATTTGGGTGCTCCTAGGTTGGGTGCATATGTTTACAATATTTCTGTCTTCTTGATGCATTTTTCCCTTGAATATTATCAAGTGTCATTCTGTGTCTCTTGTTATAACCTTTGTTTTGAAGTCTATTTTGTGGGATAAAAGTATTGCTACCTTGGCTTCTTTTTTTCCTGTTCATTTGATTTAAATATTTTTTTCCAACCCTTCACTTTCAGTGTATGTAGGTCTTTTGTTCTGAGGTGGGTCTCTTGTAGACAGCATATGTGCGGGTCATGTCTTCTTATCCTTTCAGTTACCCTATGTCTTTTGAATGGGGCATTTAATCCATTTACATTTAAGGTTATTATTGATAGGTACTTATTCATTGCTGTTTTATTCCCTTCTTACTTGTGTTTCTCTCTCATTGTTTTTATTACTCTTCTTAAAACAGTCTCTTGAGCATATCTTGCAATGCTGGTTTCGTGGAGGTGTATTCTTTAGCCTTCTTTTGTCTCAGAAGCTCCTTATTTCAGCTTCTTTATTAATTGAGAGCCTTGCTGGGTAGAGTAGTCTTGGTTGCAAGCCTTTGCTTTTCATTATTTGGAATATTTTTTTGCCATTCCATTCTGGCTTCTAATGTTTCTGTTGAGGAGTCAGCTGCTAGCCTCACTGGGGCTCCGTTATATGTTACTTTCTTTTTGTCCCTTGCTGCCTTTAAAATCCTCTGTGTTTGAATTTTGCCATTTTAATTATGATATGTCTTGGAGTGGGCCTCTTTGGGTTCCTCTTGATTGGGACCCTCTGTGCTTCCTGGACTTGTGTGGCTTTTTCTCTCATCATATCAGGGAAGTTTTCCATCATTACTTTTTCAAACACGATTTCTATTCCTTGCTCCTCTTCTTCTCCTTCTGGTATCCCAATTATATGGATATTATTATGTTTCATGTCGTCCTGCATTTCCCTTAACCTTTCTTTGTTCCATTTGAGTCTTTTTTCCTTTTATCTTTTATCTCTTTCTGGGATTTTTTTTCTACCTTATCCTCCAGCTCACTGATTTGATCCTCTGCTCCATCAAGCCTGCTTTTTATTCCTTCTACTGTGTTCTTCAACTCAGAAATTGTATTCTTCATTTCCTCTTGGCTGTTGTTGATTGTTGTTATGTCCTTTTTTTTAAAGGTTTTATTTATTTTTAGAGAGAGGGGAAGGTATGGAGAAAGAGAGGGAGAGAAACATCAAGGTGTGGTCCCCTCCACGTATCCCCCACCAGGGACCCAGCCCCCAACCCAGGCACATGCCCTGACCAGGAATCAAACCAGTGACCTTCAGTTCACAGGCTGGAGCTCAATCCACTGAGCCACACCAGCCAGGGCGCTATGTGTTTTTTTATATAGATACAGTTTGCAGTAAGTTCCTCATAGTTTCCCTGCAGTTTTTAGTAATTCTCACTGAGCTCATTGAGCTTCCTTATAACCATGGTTTTGAACACAATATCTAATAGTTGACTTGCCTCTATTTCATTTAGCACTCTTTCTGAGGCTTCCTCCTTTCCCTTCAATTGGTGGTTGTTTCTTTGTCTTCCCATTATTTGCGAGACTCTTCTTGTTTGCTTCTGCTTCTTAAATTGATCTCTTTTGACTTCCTGAGTTGGTGGTGTGAACTTCTACAGTAGGAGACCTGTGTGATTCAGTGGTACAGTCTCCTTGATCACCTGAACTGATGCTCTTGGGATGCCCTTTATGTCATACATGTTGGTTCTCTGGATGTAATTGGATTTTGATTGTTGGTGGATTTATCTTTGGTGGGTCATTCCCTCCAGCTGGTTGACTGAGTGTTACTCTGCCCACGCATCTTGCGTGCTGTTGTGCAGCTGCTTCCAGAACAAAACCACAAAGCCCAGGAAACAAACCTACACCCACAAAAATAACCTTCCCCCCACCATCCCGCTATCAACAGCAAATGAACCAGTATTAATAAGAGTGTCAAGAGATTAAGTCTCTTCTAAGAAAGAGAGTGGATATGAGATGACCTACTGAAAGAAAAATGATTTTGAGAGGGTAGAGGGAGGAGCACTAATAAGAGTTGGGAATTGGAGCAATGTGAACAGAGAAAGTAAAATTTACATCATGAATAAAAAAGGGAATGAAGAATGTGGAATGGAGTATAAGAAGGGAAGTGTATAGTATTAAGTTTAAATGGAAATTAAAATCATATAAAATAAAATAAAGAGAGAAAGAGAAATGAAGGAAAATAGTAAATAATTAATAAAAAATTATAGCAGCCAAATTGGAGAGAAAGACCCACCACAGTACTATCAACAAGAAATGAGCTAAAATTAATATAGGTGGTTTAAGGATAAGAGTAGAAAAAGAAACAAGGAAAAGTTTAAGAGATATCTAGAGGAATGGGAAGTGATTTTGAAATGATACAGGGAGAGAGAATTCTAAGAGTGAGGAACAAAATCCAGGCTAAAACAAGGAAAAATTAAAATTTGGGGTGTAAGGAAAAGAAAAAAAGGAGAATACAGAAAAATAAAAGGGCAGGATGAAAAAGAAATAGAAGAAAGACAAAAATGGAGAAAAACAGGCTAAGGTGGCAAACTTAAAAATTTGAGATGAACAAAAGAGTAGGAGAGGGGACCAGTAAAATTTGATATTTGAAATACAAAATTAGTGAAGCTCTAGAGATAAAATTGAAAAATAATACAACAGCAACTACCCTACCCACAACCAACTAGCAAAGATTGCTAAAGATGGAGAGAAAACAGGGGTATTTTAGGAGCAGGAAAAAAGGATGTGAGATGACCATTGATGAGAGTATTCATTTTGTGTGTCTGGTCAGAGGAGAAGTAGTAAGAGTGTGGAATGGAAACAAGTTGTAGCAAGAGAGGAAACAAAATGAAAATAATGTGAGGAAAGAGGAAGGTAAAATGGGCTAAGAGGAGGGAGGGGATATTATATTCAAAATATCTGAATTGAAATACACTATAGTATAAAATCTAGTGACTTAATATGCATAAACTTGCTGGACGAGAAATGAATGTGAAAAAGCTATGCATGAAGGAAAATATCACTAATCATGGAAAAGACCACAGTGGCTTTTGTCTTGGTAGCCTCTTGTATTTACCACTGTTTTTTTTCTTTCTGGATCCATGCCTGGTGATGTCAGATGTTGACCCCATCTGACCTTAGGCAGCCTGTTCAGGACTTCCAGGGATATACTGTCCCTGACTGTCTCCTTCAATTGTTAATCTAGTTACTCTGTACTCATCAGTCAGGTTTATGCATCTTAGTGCAGAGCCAAATCCCTCCTGGGGTGGGGTCTATTGTTTCCCCTCAGGCTGCTGCTGCTTAGAGAGGAGTGGTCTGCCTGAACACAATGTGTGCTGGTGATGGGTGTTGGCTCAGCACCTGGATCCCAGGATCTAGTCTCTCAGTTCTCTCCCCAAAACCTCCGTCCCCAATCTTTCCTCAAATCTCTCTAGTCCACTCTGCTCGCACCCTCTTGTCAGGGATCTACTATCTCTGGCTATTTTCTTTGGTTGTTCATCTGGTCTCTAAGACTCAACAGTCAGGCTTAAGCACCACAAGGCTAGGGCAGAGACTCTCCTGTGGTCAGGGCTATTGTTTCCCCTCAGACTACTGCTGCTCAGAGGGGAGTAGTCTGCCTGAGCATGCTGGCTGCTGCCATATGGGGGATGACTCAGCACCAGGATCCCAGTGTCTATTCTCTCTGTTCTCTCCCCAAAGCTTTTGTCCTCAATCTCTCCTCATGCATCACCAGTCCACTCTGCCTCTGGCTTTGCCAAGGCCCAGGGTAAGTGGCTGCAAATGAAAATTTGTGTATTGGCCTCTTAAATGGCTCTTGCATCTCCAGTTGTCTTTCTCTGCAGTTTCACTGCTGGTTGTTATGTTAGTACTTTTTGGGCTCTGGTTCTCTAGGCTGGGAATCCAGGCTTAGGGTTTAGACCCCACTCTTCTCAGGGGGATCCAACCAGCCGCTTAATTATCCCTCCAGTGCTCCTGCCTGTGGGTGTTCAGCCAGCCCTCTCAAGTCTCTACTAAACTCCTTACCAGACAGGTTGTGCCAAAGCTGGTTCTTCTGTCTGTATGAGGTTATAAGGCTTCTCTCTGGCTATTACTCAGTTGTTTGTTGCAGGTGGTTTCTCCACACTGGAGTTGTAATTCCAGATTGGCCTTAGGAGGAGGTTAGTGTGACTTCCGTTCACTTTTCCACCATCTTCCTCTCTTCCCAATAAAATATATTATAAAATAAATAAATAAAGGGAGCAACAAATCCTCCCATTGACAAAAAGAAATATTCACAAAGCAATAAATTTGATACATCACATAAACAAAATAAAGGATAAAATCACATGATCATACCAATACATGCAGAAAAATCATTTGATAAATACAGTCCCGATTTATGATAAAAACTCTCAGCAAAGTGGGAATAGTGGGAACAGACCTAAACATAATAAAGTCCATATACTACAAACCTGCAGCCAACATCATTCTCAATGGGCAAAAACTAAAAGAGTTTCCATTAAGATCAGGAATGAGACAGGGATACAGTGATCCCTCACCTATCGTGGGAGTTATGTTCCAGAGACCCCTGCGATAGGTCAAAATCTGAAAAGTAGAGGCATTATATTTATTTTATTATTTATATATACTTAAGGCTTTATAAACCCTTCCCACACTCCTATAAACCTTTCCCACTCTCTTATTAACCTTTCCCACACTCTTATAAACACTTCATATGCTCTTAAACACTTTCTACACTCTTAAACCTACGTAGTTTTAACAACATATAAAATTCTGCATGGGCACTCACCAGTGAAGTATACTACAACTTGAATGATGAAGATCATGAATTATGTAGCTGTGCAGTACTGATGGCAATGAAGGTGATGACGATGAGATGAATGTACTGCACAGCCAAGAAGAGCATTACAGCTCTTCTGAAGGCACCACTTCATCAGGCGCTTCATCAGGTGGTGCAGTATCTTTGCCCTGGGCCGTAATTTCTATTTCTGCTAGAGGCGTAGGCATAACTGATCTCTTTGTCTGAGTTATGAACATAGTTATGGGGAGTTGCTGGCGCAGCTTTTTCTTCTGAGTGAGAAGGTTTTTATAAACTGACATGCCACTCTCGATTGTATTTACAAAGTGCAATGAATGAAGCATCTGGGGGTCCCATTCTTCAGCCACTTGCTGAAGTTATTTGGCCATTCTGACCATGGTTGCAAGACGAACGAGTGTTAGGCCCACCTCCTTCTCTTCTCCAACCTTCAGTTCATCTTGTTCCTCATCCTCTTCTTCACTTGCTGACTTCGTCATCTCCATCAGGTCTTCGTCCGTCAACGGTTGTGGGTGGACATCTGCAGAAGCAGCTTCTCCATGTAGTGAAAAGCTCTTGAGTCCAGATCATCTCTGAAATTTGTCAAACTAGCACTTGCTGGCACTGAATGGGGTTGGTCTGGTGAGAGAAGCACTCGACGGTCCTGCTTCTGCATCGTCGTCCTCGTCACCATTGTGAATGTCTGTGCTTTCTGCAAAACTATCATAAAGTTTCTTGGCCTTTGTCTGGATGGTGTTGGTATCCAGCGAGATATTCTTACTCCTGCAGTCATTTATCCACAGGGTCAATGCAGACTCCATCCTCACTATGGCCTTTTTGCGGGAAGTGACCACCCTCTTTGCAGTCTTGTTAAAAGTCATTGTTGCTGTAGACCCAATAATCTTCTCATCTTTCTTTATGTAGCGAAGAGTAGATTTGTTGATCCCGTAATGGTGGCCTACAGTCACATGGCTTTTGCCTTCCTTTAACATGTCAAGAAGTTCCACCTTTTCTTTGATGGTAAGCACACATGTATTTCTCTGGCACTTGGGTTCACTGCCAGAAGGCTTAGAAGGTGCAGAACATTTGGGTGGCATCGTAGGGCTTGAAATAAATTTAAACTTTTATGAAAATGTCACAAAATCACAACACCGCAGAGCAACACTACACACAGCGATCAGACGTCAATGTGAAGTGGACAAGGAGAGATGCTGAATGTATGGTCACAGTGCAGGAGAACAAACAGACCGATGCTATGGTCACTGAGCCGATCATCACCCAGGATACAAAACACAGTGCTGTGGTTGGTCGCATTCCATTCCATCAGCCAATAGTGTGCTGTGTACAATCTCACGTTGGCAAACTTGTGCAAGCGGTAGTGGCATACTGCATTTCCATTGTGTACAGTACAGTATTCATCCACTGATGAAATACATACTGTATTTTATTTCGATTTAATATTCTTTTAATATGTTTGAAATAACATTTTTATATTTTTATATTGTTTTAAATTTTTAGGCAAAAATAATTAAAATCATAAATATTATATAAATACCTATATACCGCAAAATCCCATGATATAGCAAAAACTCTGCGATACAGAATTAGATATATATTTTTTTAAAAACCCGTGATACAGTGAAGCCACAATAAGTGAACCATGATATAGCGAAGGACGACTGTATCTGCTTTCACCACTCTTATTCAACAAAGTAATAGCCACAGAAATCACGTAAGAAGAAACAAAAATCACCTAAATAGGAAAGGAAGAATAAAATTATCATTATTTCCAGATCACGTGATACTGTAGATAGAGAACCCTAAAAATTCCACTAAAAAACTACTGATCTAATAAATGAATTCAGCAATGTACCAGTATACAAAATTAACATTCAGAAATTGGTAGCATTTTTATACACCAATACTGAATTTTGAGAAAGAGAAGTTGATAAAACAATTCCATTTACTATTACAACAAAAAAGGCACTTAGGAATAAATTTTACCAAGGATGTCAAAGACCTGTACTCAGAAAATTATAGGATATTGAAGAAAGAAATTGAGGAAGATACAAATAAGTGGAAGCATATATCATGTTCTGTGGACTGAAAGAACTAACATCATTAAAATGTCTATACTACCCAAAACATCTATAGATTCAATACAATTCCTATTAAAATACTAATGGCATTTTTCACAGATCTAGAACAAAATTCTAGAATTTGATGTGGAACCAATAAAGACCGTTAATAGCCTCAGCAATCTTAGGAAGAAGAGCAAAATTGGAGGCATCACAATTCCTGATATCAAACAATATGACAAGGCCACTGTAATCAAAACTAACTAGTAGTGGCATAAAAATAGATGTTCAGGTCAATGGAACAGAACAGAGAACTTAGAAATAAACCCAGGCATTTATGGTCAGTTAATCTTTGACAAATGAAGCAAGAGCATACACTGAAGTAGAGGTAGTGTCTTCAATAAATGGTGTTGGGAAAATTGGACAAGTACATACAAAAAAATGAAACTAGACCAAAACAATGAAACTAACCGAAAATGGATAAGGACTTAAATGTAAGTCAAAAAAATTATAAAAATCCTAGAAGAAAACATAGGCAGTAAAATTTCAGACAGCTTTATTACCAATATTTTTGCCGATATACCTCCTCAGTCAAGTGAAACAAAGGAAAACATAAATGGGACTACATCAAACTAAAAAGAAACCATCAACAAAATAAAAAGGGAACCCACTCAATGGGAGAACATATTTGACAATCATACACTTGATAAGTGGTTAATTTCCAAAACCACCATATTGGAAAATACATTTGCCAATGATACTGCGGACAAGGGTTTGGTCTTGAAAGTATATAAAGAACTCATACAACTCCACACCAGGAAGACAAACAATCCAGTTAAAAAAATGGGACAATCAGGACTTCCAGCCAAGATGGAGGCGTAGGTAGACACACTATGCCTCCTCACACAACCAAAAGAAGGAAAACAACAATTTAAAAATCAAAAACAACCAGATCTGACAGAAAATCCAGCTGTTTGGAAGTTCCACAACCAAGAAGTTAAAGAAGACACGTTCATCCAAACCAGTAAGCAGGGCATAGCCGGGCAGACAGTGCAAGGCAAGCCAGTGATTTGTGGAGCGGTGGGGGGCAACGCCCCCCATCGCGGGGAAATAAAGCCTCAAACCATCGATTGAAAACACCTGTGGGTGTTGAGGCAGTGGTGGGAGGATCTCCCAGCATCGCAGCAGTATTCATTGGAGAGAACCACAGGGCCTTAGATCTGCACAGGCCCACCCACCCAGGAACTGGCATGGAGGGGCCCAATTTGCTTGTGGGTATAGGGCGAGGTGACTGGGAGCTGACGGAGAGCCAAGCAAGTGCCATTGTTCTGTCTCAGGCCCCACCCCCACAGGCAGTATTACAACATGACGAGGTAGGTTACCCGACCCTGGTGAACACCTAAGGCTCTGCCCCTTAAAGTAACAGGCGCACAGAGAAAGGGAAAGATGGCCCAAATGAAAGAGCAGATCAAAGCTCCAGAAAAAAATACAACTAAGCCACAAAGAGATAACCAACCTATCAGATGCACAGTTCAAAACACTGGTAATCAGGACAGTCACAGGATTGGTTGAATTTGGTCACAAATTGGATGAAAATATGATGAATACACTAAGAGAAATGAGGGAAAATGTACAGGGAACCAATAGTGATGAGAAGGAAACTGGGACTCAAATCAACGGTGTGGAGCAGAAGGAAGAGAAAAACATTCAACCAGAAAGGAATGAAGAAACAAGAATTCAATAAAATGAGGAGAGGCTTAGGAACCTCTGGAACATCTGTAAACATCCAAACATCCGGGTCATAGGGGTGCCAGAAGGAGAAGAGGAAGACCAAAGGATTGAAAGTTTATTTGACCAAATAATGAAGGAGAAATTCCCCAAGCTGGCAAAGTAAATAGACTTCCAGGGAGTCCAGGAAGCTCAGAGAGTTCCAAAGAAGTTGGACCCAAAGAGGAACAAACCAAGACACATCATAATGACATTACCCAAGATTAAAAATGAGGAGAGAATCCTAGAAGCAGCAAGAGAAAAGGAGACAATCACCTACAAAGGAGTTCCCATAAGGCTGTCAGCTGATTTCTCAAAAGAGACCTTACAGGCAAGAAGGGGCTGGAAAGAAGTATACCAAGTCATGAAAGGCAAGAACCTTTACCCAAGAATACTCTATCCAGCAAAGCTTTCATTTAGAATGGAAGGGCAGATAAAGGGCTTCTCAGATAAGGTCAAGTTCAAGGAGTTCATCATCACCCAGCCTTTATTATATGAAATGTTAAAGGGATTTATATAAGTCGGGGAAGGATATCAAAAGGGGAATGGGAGGGGGAGAGAGGAAGAGAAAATACAGAGAATAGGTAGCTTAAACAGTAGGTAGAAAATGGACAAGGGGAGGTTGAGAATAGTATGGGAAATGTGGAAGCCAGGGAACTTATGTGTATGACCCATGGGAAAAAACTAAAGAGTGAGGAATGGGGGGGTGCAGGGTGGGGGTAATAGAGGGGGGAAATGGGACAACTGTAATAGCATAATCAATAAAATACATAAATAAAATGGGACAATCTAACAATAGCCAGAAGGGAGGAGGGAGGGTACTGTGGGAGGGTTTTCAGGAACTACTATAAAGGACACATAAACAAAACCAAAGGAGAGGGTGGAAGCAAGGGAGGGAGGTGGGTTTGGATGGGGTGGAGGGGAGGGGAGGGGAGAAAATGCAGACAACTGTAATTGAACAACAAGAAAGTAATTTAAACATTTAGAAAAATGGGAGGGTTATCAGTGGGGAGGAGGAAATGGAGAATGGGAGGAAAGGTACAGGGAATAAGAAGCATAAATGGTAGGTACAAAATAGACAGGGGGAGGTTCAGAATGGTATGGGAAATGGAGAAGCCAAAGAACTTATATGTATGACCCAAGGACGTGAACTAACGTGGGGGAATGGTGGTTGGAAGGGGTACAGGGCATAGGGGAGTGAAGGGGAGAAACAAATGGAACAACTGTAATAACATAATCAATAAAATATGTTTAATTTTTTTTAAATGGGCAAAGGACCTGAACAGATATTTCTCCAAGGAGGACATACAGAGGGCCCAGAGAAATATGACAGGATGTTCAGCATCACTAGCCATCAAAGAGATGCAAATAAAATTCCAATGAGATATCACTTCACATCGCTCAGAATGGCCATCATAAACAAATCAACAAACAGGAAGTGCTGGTGAGGTTGTGGAGAAAAGGGAAACCTAGTACACTGTTGCTGGGAATGCAGACTGGTGAAGCCACTGTGGAAAACTATATGAATTTCCTCAAAAAACTAAAAATGGGACTGCCTTTTGACCCAGTAATTCCACTGCTGGGATGATACCCTAGGAATCCTGAAACACAGGTTCAAAAGAACCTATTCACCCCAGTGTTCATATCAGCACAATTTACAATAGCCAAGTGCTGTAAACAGCCTAAGTGCCCATCAGTAAATGAGAGGATCAAAGAACTGTGGTACATTTACACAATGGAATACTACGCAGCAGAAAGGAAGAAGGAACTCCTACCCTTCACAGCAGCATGGATGGATCTGGAGACCATTATGCTAAGTGAAATTAGCCAGGCAGTGAAAGACATATACCATATGATCTCACCTATAAGAACAAAACAAAGAAGCAAGCAAATAGAATCAGAGACATTGAAATAAAGAACAAACTGTTAGTAACCAGAAGGGAGGGGGATAATGGGGCAAAGAAGTGGAAGGGTCATCAAGGAGCATGTATAAAGGACCCATGGACAAAGACAATGGGGTGGAGGATTTAATGTAGGAAGTGGGGGTAGGTAGGGTGGGGAAGATTGGAGGGGGAGTTGTGGATAACTGTAATTGCACAACAACAAAAAAAGAAAATAAATAAAATAAAATCAGAGGGCATATCACTTCTTGGCCTTTTGGCTAAGATCAAGTGTAAAATCTCACTGCTTATGTTTTGATTATATAGAGAGAAGTTCTGTAAATCTTAGCTCATTTCACATGGTCATAGGTATTTTTTCAAAGATATAAATTCTTATAAGTATCCAGAAAAAAAATGAACTTATACAACTCAATACCAGGAAGACAACCCAATTTAAAAATGTGCAAAGATCCTAAATAGACACTTCTTCAACGAGGACAGATGGCCAATAGATATTTGAGAAGATGCTCAATGTCACTAATCATCAGAGAGATGCAACTTATAAATAAATCAACAAAAAAGAAGTGTAAGCAGTGATGTGGAGAAAAGGGAGGAGCTCTCAAGGTGGGACTGCAGAGTAGTGCAGCCACTGTTTGAAATAGTATGGAGTTTCCTCAAAAAAATTAAAAACGGAACCTCCACATCTGGGAATATATCCTAATAAACCCAAAACACTAATTTGAAAAGATATATGCAGGTGCACAGATAACCTCTGACTGAAAAAAGATATCCTCTGACTGAAGAAAACCTGTGGGTGTTGAGGCAGCAGGAGAAACTCCCAGCTTCATAGGAGAGTTCCTTAGAGAGACCTACAGGGTGCTAGAATGTACACAAAACCATCCACCTTGGAATCAGCACCAGAAGGCTCAATTTGCTTGTGGGTAGCAGAGGAAGTGGCTGAAAGGTGGCCAAGAGCTAAGCAAGTGTCATTGTTCTGTCTTGGACCCCTCCCCCACATACAGGGCCACAGTGCAGCGACAAGGGTTACCCCGCTCTGGTGAATACCTAAGGCTCCACCCCTCACTATGTAACAGGCCCTCTGAGACAAAAAAATATGGACCAGCCCTGGCTGGAGTAGCTCAGTGGATTGAGCGCGGGCTGGGAACCAAAGGGTCCCTGTTCGATTCCCAGTCAGGGCACATGCCTGGGTTGCGGGCCAGGTCCCCAGTGAGGGCCATGTGAGAGGCAACCATACATTGCTGTTTCTCCCTCTCTTTCTCCCTCCCTTCTCTCTCTAAAAGTAAATAAATTAAAAAATCTTTTAAAAATTTAAAAAAAAATATGGACCAAATGAAAGCAGATCTAAGCTCCATAAAAAATACAACTAAATGATGAAGAGGTAGCCAACCTATCACAGGCAGAGTTCAAAACACTTGCAATCAGGTGCTCACAGAAATGGTTAAGTACGGTCAAGAAATAGAGGAAAAAGAGAATGCTATGAAAAGTGAAATAAAGGAAAATGTACAGGGAACCAACAGTGAAGGGAAGGAAACCAGGACTCAAATCAATGGTTTGGACCAGAAGAAATACACATTCAAACAGAACAGAATGAAGAAACAAAAATTCAAAAAAATGAGGAGAGGCTTAGGAACCTCTGGGACAACTTTAAACGTTCCAACATCCAAATCATAGGGGAGCCAGAAAGAGAAAAGGTAGAGAACCAATTTGAAATCTTATTTGAAAACATAATGAAGGAGATCTTCCCTAATCTGGCAAAGGGAACAGACTTCCAGGAAGACCAGGAAGCTCAGAGTCCCAAAGAAGCTGGACCCAAGGAAGCACACACCAAGGCACACCATGATTACATTAGCCAAGATTAAAGAGAAGGAGAGAATCTTAAAAGCAGCAAGAGAAAAGGAAACAGTTATCTACAAAGGAGTTCCCATAAGACTATCAGCTGATTTCTCAAAAGAAACCTTTCAGGCAAGAAGGGTCTGGAAAGAAATATTTGGAGTCATGAAGGGCAAGGACCTACATCCAAGATTACTCTATCCAGTAAAGCTATCATTTAGAATGGGAGAGCAGATAAAGTGCTTCCCAGATAAGGTCAAGTTAAAGAAGTTCATCATCACCAAGCCATTATTATATGAAATGTTAAAGGGACTTATCTAAGAAAAAGAAGATCACAACTATGAACAGTAAAATGACAACAAACTCACAACTATCACCAACTAAACCTAAAAAAACAAAAACAAACTAAGCAAACAACTAGAACAGGAACAAAGATCACAAAAATGGAGATCACATGGAGGATTATGAGTGGGAAGAGGGAGGGAGGAGAATGGGGGAAAAGGTATAGGTCATAAGAAGCATTAATGGTAAGTACAAAATAGACAAGGGAAGGTTAATAATAGTATGGGAAATGGAGAAGCCAAAGAACTTATATGTATGACCCATGGACATGAACTAATGTGGGGAAATGATGGTGGGAGGGGCCTACAGAGTGGAGGGGAACAAAAGGGAGAACAAAAATTGGGTCAACTGTAATAGCACATAATCAATAAAATCTATTTTAAAAAAATAGCCAACATCTGGAAATAGCCCATGTCCAACAGTAAATGGAAAAAGCTGTGGTGCATTTACAAAATGAAAGACTACTCGGCAGTAAGAAAGAAGGAAATCTTACCTTTCATGACAGCATGGATGGACCTAGAGATTATTATGCTAAGTCAAATAAGCCAGTCAGAGAAAGACAAATGCCATATAATCTCACTTATATATGGAATCTAATGAACAAAATAAGCTGATGAACAAAATAGAAACAGAGATACAGATACATGGAACAGACTTAAAGCTGTTAGAGGGGAGGGAGGCTGGGAGACTGGGTGAAAGAAGATGAAGGAATTAACCAAAAAACATAAACACATAACACATAGACACACAACAATGTGGGGATAGCCAGAGGTAAAGAAGATGGAGGCTAGGTGGAGGTGGAAAAAAGGGTGGAAAATGGAGACAAAAAGAGACATTACTTGTGGTAGGCACACAATGCAGTGTTTTGGTTATACACCTGAAACCTGTATGGTTTTGCAAACCAATATCATCCCAATAAATGCAATCAATCAATAAATGAAAGACTGTGCACCGTGAAAAAAAAAGAAACAATCAAAATAGAAATAAACTCATAGATACAAAGAACAGACTGATGATTTTCAAAGGGGAGGGGTATGGGGGGCTGGTTGAATGACATGGACGCATTAAGAAATACAAATTGATAGTAACAGAATAGTCACAAAGATATAGATCACACCATAGGAAATATAATCAATAATATTGTAATAACTATGTATGGGGTGAGTCAGATAATTTTAAAAAATATATATTTTATTGATTATGCTATTACAGTTGTCCCATTTTTTTCTACCCTTTATTCCCCTCCACCTTGTACCACCCTCCCACCAGCATCCCCCCACCTTAGATCACATCCATGGGTTGTACACATAAGTTCTTTGGCTTCTCCATTTCCCATACTAAACCTCCTCCTGTCTATTTTGTACCTACCATTTATGCTTCTCATTCTCTGTACCTTTTGCCCCATTATCCCCCTCCCCCTCCCTGCTGATAACCCTCCATGTGAACTCCATTTCTGTGAATCTGTTCCTATTCTAGTTGTTTGCTTAGTTCGTTTTTGTTTTTGTAGATTCGGTCGTTGATAGTTACAAGTTTGTTGTCATTTTACTGTTCATATTTTTTATCTTCTTTTTCTTAGGTAAGTCCCTTTAACATTTCATATAATAATGGCTCGGTGATGATGAACTTCTTTAACTTGATCCCTGGGAAGCACTTTGCCTTCCCTTCCATTCTAAATGATAGCTTTCTGGATAGAGTAATCTTGGATGTAGGTCCTTGCCTTTCATGACTTCAATACTTCACAGACCCTTCTTGCCTGTAAGGTTTCTTTTGAGAAATCAGCTACTAGTCTTATAGGACTCCTTTGTAGGTAACTGTCTCCTTTTCTCTTGCTGCTTGTAAGATTCTCTCCTTATTTTTAATCTTGGCTAATGTAATTATGATGTGTCTTGTTGTGTACTTCCTTGGGTCCAACTTCTTTGGGACTCTCTGAGCTTCCTGGTCTTCCTGGAAGTCTGTTCCCTTTGCCAAATTAGGGAAGGTCTCCTTCATTATGTTTTCAAATAAGATTTCAAATTTGTTCTCTTCCTCTTCTCCTTCTGGCACCCTTATGATTCAGATGTTGGAAGGATTAAAGTTGTCCCAGAGGTTTTTTTGGTTTTGTTTTCTTATCTATTCAGCTACTCTCTCTCTCTCTCTTTTGGTTGGAGCATTTAAGCCACTTACATTTAAGGTGATTTTTGACAGTTATGTATGTAGTGCCATTTTATTGTTAGACTCTTTTCCTCTGTTTGTTTGTTTGTTTCTTTCTCTTTTTCTTCTTCTTAAAGCAAGCCGTTTAACATTTGTTACAGTATTGGTTTGGTGTTAACAAACTCCTTTAGCTTTTTGTCTGGGAAGCTCCTTATTGCTCCTTCAATTTTAAATGATAGCCTTGCTGGGCAAAGTAACCTTGTCTGTAGGTCCTTGTTTTTCATCATCTTGAATATTTCACGGCACTCCCTTCTTGCCTGAAATATTTCTGTTGTGAGGTTAGATGCTGGTCTAATTGGTCTTCCCTTGTAGGTAGCTACCTGCTTTTCTCTTACAGCTGTTAGTGATTCTCTCTTTATTTTTTAGCCTTGTCATTTTAATTATGATGTGTCTTGGTATAGGCCTCTTTGTGTCCAAGTTGTTTGGGACTCTCTAGGCTTCATGGACTTGTGCAACTTTTTTCTTCAGCAGATTAAGGAAGTTTTCAGTTATTATTTCTTCAAATAGGTTCTCAATCCCTTGCTCACTCTCTTCTTCTGGTATTCCCATGATGCAGATTTGTTATGCCTCATGTCGATGTTTCTTAAACTCTCCTCACTTTTTTTAAATTCTGTTTTGTTTTTGCTGCTCTGCCTGATTGTTTTATTCTACCTTGTCTTCCAAATCACTGATTCAGTCCTCTGCTTCATCTAACCTACTGTTTATTCCTTGCAGTGTATTATTTATTTCAGATATTGCATTCTTTATTTCTGACTGATCCTTCTTTATGGTTTCTATGTCTTTTTTCATGTTGTTGAGTATCCTTATAATCATTACTCTAAACTCTCTACCCCATAAATTGCTTACTTCCATTTCATCTAGTTCTTCTGGTAAATTATTTTGTTCTTTCATTTGGGGTATATTTCTTTGTCTTCCCATTTTGGGAAGCCTTTTTGTATTTTCTGCCTTAGATGTTAAACTAATCAGTCATTAATATGATCAGTTGTTCATAAAATCAATCTTTAATCAGCAGTATCACAGGGTAGGGCAGAGTAATTCCTATGGGTGGAGGCATTGCTTCCCCTCAGGCTGATGCCATTCAGAGAGGAGTGCTCTGCCTGAGCGAGATAGCTCCTGCAGTATGGGGAATGACTCAGCACAAGGATCCTAGTGGCTATTCCCTCAGTTCTCACCCCAGAGCCACCAACCCCAGACTCTCCTCAAGCATCTCTAGTCCACTATGCCCTCCCTTTGTTGGCATCCAGGGTAAGAGGCTGCAAATGAAATTTTGTGCTTTGGCCTTATAAAAGGCTCTCTGTATCTCTAACCATCTCTCCCAGGCTGACAGTACCCCTGCTGCTTTTCATAGCTGGATGTTAGCTGGGTTCCTTTCTGGCTCTGATGCTGTAGGCTGGGGAGCCTAGCTTGTGGTTCAGACCCCACACTTCTCAGAGGGAGCCCTCCTAGCTGCTGAAATATCCCTCTGGCACTTCAGCTGCCAACTATGGGAGTCCAGCCAGCTCTATCACCTCTACTCTGTACTCCCTACCAGTCACGTCGTGCTGGAGTGTTTTCTTCTGTCTGTCCGTGGTTATATGGCTTCTCTCCAGCTAGTGTGCAGTAGGGTATTCAGGATGATTTCTTAAATTTTAACTGAAATTTAGTTGTAATTTGAAATTGGTCCAGGGAGGAGGTTACTGTAGTTTTCAGTTACTCCTCTGGAATCTTGGATCTCCAATCCAGTTGGGTTCTTGAAATATCAAGGGGAGCAATCTGCTAAGTACATGATTTGTCTACGCACTGAGCTGTACGCATAAAAACTAAAATAGAATATTGGATGTAAAGTTTAATTGAAAAATAAATAAATAAAAACAAGAAGGAAAACAAGAAAAAACATGTGTTCTGCTATCATTTGAGGTATTATTCTAGACATATAACTTATGTCAAACTGCTTGATATTGTTATTCCAATAACCTATATCTTTACATATTTGTTAACTAATTGTTCATTAGTTACTCAAAAAAGTATGTTTAAAATCTCTATTTTTATTATAAATTTGTTTCTATCAATTTTTGTTTTATATACTTCCAAACTGTATAATGAGTGCATTCAAATTTCTAAATATTTTTCACTTGAATGTATCCCTTTATCATTATCAAATATTCTTTATATTTGGTAATATTTCTTAATTCAAAGTCTATTTTGTCTTAAAATAATATAAACACACTAGTTATCCTTTTAGTTTCAGCCTTTTTGTGTCCTTATGTTTAAGTTCTATCTATTTTTACAACATATAATTAAATTCTTTTTTTGTCACAAGATAGTTTTATTTACTTGCAGCAGGTAAAAGAGACAGGGGATTCACCTCTAAAGCTCTGCTGTTATTCTTGAAGTCTGATTTAGATCTAGAATTTTATCAAGCAGGTCATAAGCTTCATCAGATACCTTGTCCCAGCCTTCTAGATTGGTAGTATATGCATCAAAACAACCCCCACAGCCATTTCTCTTCTCTTTATATAATGGATTCCCTGAGGGCTGTGCTTGAGGTGTTTTCGTATGAGGTGAGAAGCTTTATAATCAGTCTTCTCTGAAAAAGTTGGGTCATGAGAAGCAGGCTCTTGTGTATCGCTTGTTAATTTGGGAGTGTTAGAATCTATACCACTGAGCTCACAAAGCTTTCTCAAGTATTGGTACTGAGACTTCTTTGCCACACAATATTGATTTGCCAAAGGTTTTAGCAGATTGGCTAGTTTCTCTGGATCCACAAATTGTCATAATTTGAACCAAAGGCACTAAATCATCCCTTGCTTTATAAAATGGATATCATACATTAAGCAAAGTAAGAAATAATACACCTGCAATCCACATGTTAATTGCTGTAGTTTGATTGGTACACTTTGTCAAGACCTATGAATTCTGTTGTACCTGCTCTAGGGGAAAACTGTTGCTGCCTTCAAAGGCAAATACTGCAAACTTTACCTGTTGCATAACAGTCACATAGGTCAGGCTAGCTGATAGTTTTCTTCATCAGACCACTATTCATACCTTTTGTAGAAACTGCCTTCTTTTTTGTTGCTAACTTTCTAGATAATACTATACATCCACAGGCTTTCTCTGCTTCACAAGTTTCACACAGGGCTCTTATGTGAAATGGAGTTGTATACAGTATATTGAAATTTCTTCCTCTGAAAACAGAGCACTGGGAAGAACTACAGATCCATCCTTTCCACCTTTTCCTTGTTTAATCTGAATTTGTGTATTTCTGCAGGGACTTTTAACTGAACTTTTTGTGGTGGGCTAATGATCTAGCTCCTTAGGTGCTGCTGGGCCACAGTTCTATCACTTTTCATCTTTTCCATGAAGTGAGGTCTATTTATATTTAATGTAATGAAGACGTGGTTTATTTTAAGTAATCCTGCTGTCTTATTTTGGTTAATTGGAATAGTATTGCTCCACTTTATCTTGCTAATTAGAATTTTAGTTATATAATGTTGTATTATTGTTGTTCTCTTTACCCAATATATTACAATATGCATTATTGCCTTATTATAACCTACCTTAACTTAGAAGTTTAATCATGTCCCAAAGAATGAAAGAACCATAAAACCATTACTCTATTTACTTCCTTTATGCACTTTACACTATTGCTTTAATATCTTTTGCTTCCACAAGCTATAAAAATAGTGTTGCAATAGTCAGTGTTCTTTTATATTTCCATATATTTTTTCCCAAGAAATCTTCACTCTTTCCTGTAATTCTGTTTATCCAAATTGGTTCATTTTATTTTACCTTAAAGGACATTCTTTGATATATTATGTAGTTTGAGGGAACTAAATTCTGTCAGTACTTGTCTAAAAACATCATTGTTTTTGAAGCACATTTTGTTTTGTAAAACAATACCTTGGGTTATTTTATTTCCTACCTACTTAAAAAACTCATTCCAGCCCTGGCCAGTGTGTCGAAGTTGGTTGGAGCATGGTCCCATACACCAAAAGGTTGGGGGTTTGATTCCTGGTTGAGACAAATACCTAGGTTGTGGGTTCCATCCCCACTTGGGGTGTATATAGGAGGCAAATAATCAATGTTTCTCTCTCACGTTTCTCTCTCTCCCCTTCCTCTCTCTCTAAAACATGTATAAATATATATATTTTTTTAATTTTCAGCTTTTTTTTAAATTTTTTTAATTTTTATTTATTTTTAGAGAGAGGGGAAGGGAGGGAGACAGAGAGGGAGAGAAACAGCAATGTATGGTTGCCTCTCGCATGGCCCTCATGGGGACCTGGCCTGCAACCCAGGCATGTGCCCTGACTGGGAATCGAACCGGGACCGCTTGGTTCCCAGCCCACGCTCAATCCACTGAGCTACACCAGCCAGGGCTCTGTATAAATATATTTTTAAAAGTAATTTCATTGCCTCTAGTTTCCATAGTTTCTTTTCAAAGTTCATTTATAAAAAGTATTGTTGATCCCTAAAAGATAATACTTCTCTCTCATGACGTTTTTGATATTTTTTCATTTCCATTCTTTTCAACAGTTCACAAAAAGTGTACTTAAATGTAGTATTTGTTGTTTTCCTTAATTGATAATTTCTCAGCTATCAGAATATATTTCATTTGGCCCGGCTGGTGTAGCTCAGTGGATTGAGCGCGGGCTGGGAACCAGAGGGTCCCGGTTCGATTCCTAGTCGGGGTACATGCCTGGGTTGCAGGCCAGGTCCCCGTGAGGGCCATGTGAGAGGCAACCATACATTGCTGTTTCTCTCACTCTCTTTCTCCCTCCCTTCCCCTCTCTCTGAAAATAAATAAATAAAACCTTTAAAATAAAAAGAATATATTTCATCATTTGTCTTTCTGCCACGTTGCTAACACTTTAATATATTATTTTCATTATTTTAGGTTTCTTCCTCAGATAAGAAACTTTCTAGAGATGTGTCTTTTAATTCAATAAAAATGTCTTCTAAAATTAAAAAATATAATAACTGAAATTAAGTATTTACTATATCGATTTAACAGTACACTATACAAAGGAGAAAACAAGAGTATAGGTCAAAGGCTTAGAAATCACTCTCAACATAAGATAATTAGGCTTAGATATTTGGGGTTTTATGAGGTCAAAGGAACCTAACTTTACAAAGTTTTAATGTCCAATAACTTTCTGAGGCCCCTATCTTGGGCCCAGGTGAATAAGATCCAAGGGCGAGGGATGATAGGGTCTCTGGCCCCAGGAAACCAACGTCCCAGCAATCTCTGCTTGCTAAGATTCAAAAAGAAAAGGTAGGGAAGGTCCCCGGTTTCTCATTACCTGCTTCATCTTGGTACCAAACATGGAGCCGCTCACATCAATAACGAACACCACGTTTTTCTCCACAGGTGGAAGGCCTCTGGGGGCAAAGTAATGAATAAAATAGCCGTCGTAGATCTGGACAAAAGAAGCGAAACCACAAGAACTGTGAAAGCTGGTCTACACCAGGTCCCCTCTTATTCTCCTACACAACAAACAGCTCTTTTCCTTCCTAGGCCTTATCACTGTTTCTAGTTAAATAGGCATGTGTGCGATTGTTTCTTCAATGTCCGTCTCCCCGACCAGAACTGTGTCTCTTCTGTTCAGACTGTCAGCCTAGGACCTGCCCCAGA